>NNCF01130481.1:0-217968 GCA_002313205.1 Laupala kohalensis
ATTTTTACAACAACACGTTTCTTACATTTAAATAAGGGTATACCGTACTAAGAGAAGGGGGCGACAGGGGTGAGTCCTCTTCCACTAAGGGGCGATACCTCATAAAAGGTTGGGAACTACTGGTTTAAACCAATACGAAACACATGAAATAAGAAACTCATATACTCCTAAAGTAAAAACCATACTCGATCGAATGTTTACTATGGTATCCGGCATAAATTGTTGTCATTTTGTACTAAATTTTTGCTACAACTTAAGATCCTGAAATGGTACTTCAAACAGAACTATGTACACTACACATAATAGAGAATTCGAAACACATTTCAATAACATTTAAACTGAAAACACTACGCCTTCAATACTTAAATATAACATTACGCTTATAATGTTTCAATTTTGGATCACAGTATAGAATTTTGGGCTAGTTTATAAGACATTGAAACAAATACCTCAAAAAAAAAAAAGATAAAAATTCGTAAATTATCTATATACCATATAAAAGCAAAAAACCGCTCTCTCACTCACTCACTCACTGACGAAAAACGAAATCTCAGAAACTACAAAACCTATAGTCTTAAATTTGGCAGATAAATTCCTTTTAGGAAGTACACATCAGCTAAGAAACGACTTTACGAAAATCTATCTTTTATGGGGTGAAATGGGGGTTTGAATATTTTATGTATTTATCCACCATAACTCTACAATGCCTGGAGCAATTTGACTAAACTGACCATTACACAGATGACTAACTATATGACAACAAGCAATATGGGGTAAGATATCCTTCGCCCACCTAGGAGAGGGTGAGAAGTGGATGACATATAAATATAATGGAAAAATCTAATATTCGAAACGACGATTCTTGGTGTCGATGAGATGAATAAGGAGGCCTCCGATGCTTTGTATGTTCATAATCAGTTCGCATTGCAGATATTATACCCCTAGTATCCTCGGGTTAAGAGTGGGAATGAGAGGCAGGTAAAACAATCAAAAAACGACTGATGTACGCGGTGAATACATCATTTTTGGAACCGCGGAAGTGAAGTAAGGTATACGATCACCCCTATAAGAAATAAACACCCTTTGTGTTGGAGGTGAGAAGTGATGAAATGTAGAAATAATCGAAAGTGACCGATGTTAGTGTTGAAATCGAAGTTTTCGGGGACGCTGAAATTTGTACTGACATTCTCGAGCACGTCAAAGTTAACAATCAGCCCGTATAAACTCCAGTAGTCCTAGGGAAGGGGATGTCATGAAAAAATAAATAACATGACATACCAGTGAGGAATCCATATTTTTTGGCGTCGCTGAGTTGGTAGAGAAATCCCAATATCGCGTAAGTCTGAACTCAGTCCTCATGAAACACACCCTTAGCATCTCTAGTGTGAGGGAGAGGAAATGGGTTTACAGACAAAAATAATTGAAAACTAATATGGAAATATAAAAAATCAAAAATGCATCGGATTTATAGTTTTAGGATAGACGAGATGTTTGAACTACCAATGCTGTTACGTTTAAGATGAGATAGCATAGAAGCACTAATGTTAGAGATGGGTGCGGAATGATCAACACGTAAAAATAACGTAATAAGACTGATATTTCGGTGAAGTCAATGATTACTCTGTATTATGAGATAAATAATCGTATTTCCAACGACATTGTGTACCATTCAGACCATATGAGGTGCAAGACGTCCCTAGAGAAGGGGATGAGAAAAAAGTGACACAAAGAAATATCAAAAATGTCCGCTAAGAAACGATTTCACAAAATTCACTCACAAGGGGGAAATTAGTGTTTTCTATGAACTTTTTTGTATTACATGACCTCGCTTGTGAAAATAAGGGATTGAGGTATAATATTTTCCGTGGATACCAATCAGAATACGAGAAGAAAATAATTTGAGACATATTGCAGAATTCATGTTAGCAAAGCTGCGGGCACTCTGCTATAGCTATATTCCATTACTATAGAGATCCTTGGTAACAGTATTGAAACCCCTTTCCACCATGTATGAAGATGGAAAAGCAATATAAAATTTTCTCGCCATATTCCCTAACACGGGATAAGTAACAAGTATGACATACACATAATATACATACACTATGTGGATTTTTCCATTCATGAAAGCCAAAATTAAGGTCACGTCCTGCTTAAATGAAATCCACTATCGTGGAACCCCCATTTATATCTCACGGACCCACAATTTTGTTTTTCGCAGACATGGATCACTTGCAGGTCGTAGTAGACCCCTAAGGATCGATATAGACCACATTGGATATCAGAGATCTGTGTGTATAAAAGCGAAATACCACTACTGACTGACTAAACACGAAATCTCAGAAACTACAAAGCCTACAAACTTGAAATTTGGCAGATAAGTTCCCTTTAGGATGTAGACATCCACTAAAAAGGGATTTTACAAAAATCCACCCATAACAAGGTTAATAGTTGGAATGTTTTTGTATATATCTCACCGTAACTCCCGAATGCCTCATACAGTTTTAACCATATTTGTTACACTGATGACTAACTACATGACAGCAAGTATTGTGAGGGTAAGACATCTCTTGAACCAAAATGGAGGGAGGGAGAAGGGAATGATATGTAAAAATAATGGAAGAATCCGATATTATATTCGAAACCATACTTTTCGGTGCCGTTGAGATGGATAAGAGCGTCCCAGATGCTTTCTAAGGAAACAATCAGTCCACGTTGCAGATATTATACGCCTAGCATCCCTAGGGTAGGGGTGGGAATGAAGAATTGGTAAGCAATAAAAAACGACCGATATTGTTTCTGGATATTTGGGACCGCTAAAGTGAAGTGTAAGATAAGTACACGACCACTGCCTATAAAAATTAACACCCCTTGTATAGAGGGTTAAAAGGAGTGAAATGTAAAAATAATTTTAAGTGACCGATATTGGAGTTCAGATCGTAGTTTTCGGGACCGCTGATATACTGTGAGATTTGAATAAGGCCTGCCGTTGAGAGATGACGAAGGCAGCGCTTACATCTGGTATGACCCACTGTCGGCTCTTTGGTGTCGAAGGAAATTTATAACGTTTTAGAAATAGCAAGTTAGCGAGGGGGTGGGGAAAGCGACCCAACCCGACCGCAATAACCCATGACGTGCGAGGGTGGGGCAAGAACCAACTTGTCCGTAAAAATCGTTGGGTGTAAAAATCGTTGGAAGAAAGCGTTGGAAATTATTCGAAGTCCTTTAAAATTTCCCAATTAGAATCTAGGCGTAAAAAGGGGGAATCGTTTTGGCATTGGAAGTTTTCGGTCACGTGGAATTCAAAATTTGGAAGATTTGGAAATGGTAACGGAGGTCTAGGAGGGGAGTAAGACCATTGAAGGAATGGAAAATGAAATTACGCTCTCAGATCTATCGGCTCTTTTTGGAGAAATGTTTCGTTCACGCTCGTAGCTCGTAGCTGCAGACGCTCAGATTTTTTCGGCGCAGAACATCGCTCAGATTCGGAGACTGAGATTCGCAGAGACACACAACTCACATCTCTCGTATCTGATAGTTTCTTAACCAGCTCGTAGCTCGTAGCTTCGACACTTAACTATCTTGCTTTTTGAGTTTTCGGTGTCAGCTATGTTTGCGTTAATACTCTGAAACAAGTATTTCGAGTTCGCATTTAATACTAGCACTTCATTTTTGAAGATGCTGCGCTCGAGTCGAGAGTTTGTTGATTTTTTTGAACATCGAGTAAATTTAATAAATTGTACTCGATCCGAGCCACGGACGAACAATTTTCGGTTGGTCATTCGGACGAACGAGGTTATGCTGACGCTGCGCTTGGAGGGGCCGAGCTCGCAGAGAATGATTGGAGCAACTTCTGGTAGTCGTCGTTGATTGACACCGTCAGCGATCGCCCGAGATCGGAGCCTGGTCGACCTTGCGAGGACACTACTCTCTACGGTCTGTCCTGGTTGGTCATCTTAAGAGGTATTTTACGACGGTTGGTGATGTTTAAACCGACGTCGTATTGCGCTTGCGCGTAATGAATAATGTGGCATAAATTATAAAAAAGGGACACAAACTGTGGACTTAATCAGTGCCAAGACAGATTTAATTGTTGATAAAATTATGCCATGGTTAAACTCAGTGTATTTCTATTGTTTGAGAGGGAGGGAGATTTAATTGTTGATAAGATAATACTATTGTTAAATTCAGTATATTTCTATTGTTTGAGAGAGAGGGAGATTTAATTGTTGATAAGATAATACTATTATTAAATTCAGTGTATTTCTATTGTTTGAGAGAGAGGGAGATTTAAATGTTGATAAAATGATATCATTGTTAAATTCAGTGTATTTTAGTTTTTTTGGAGGGAAAGATTTCATTTAGGTGTTAGTGTTTATGTCATCATTTGACTACCATTTGTGTTTGTTTCTTTTTGGGGAAACAGCATGCGAGGTTTTATTGTAATTGGAACAATGATGATTAAATTAAATGGATTTATTTGTCAATAGCGTTTTCCTTGAGTGGAATTATTGTATGGCCCTTTCCTTCACTAAAAAAATGCGAACCCCAGAAATTATTGTGGAACCCTGAGATCAATTAGTCGAGGCGCTCAAAATTTTAAATTCAGTGTGTTTTTAACCACTAAAGTTTCGTTCTGCCACAATACGTAGTGACATTCTCGAAGACATAGAAGTCCACAACAGCCCGAATAAACTACAGCATCCGCTTGAATTGAAACTATATCAGATGGCGAAGCCGGAGTTTAAAAACAAAATAAAGGATTCAAAAGAAAAATATTGGATCACTTATCTAGACGAATGTCTTGAAAAATCATGCTTGTCTGTACCCTATGCAATAGCAAGAGAAAGGTTCGAGGCGTGAGAGATGTGGTACGCCCTGCGACTTAATGATGGGTGTTTAACACAGAGTTGAAAGGAAATGACAACGGTGTTGCTAGGGAAAATTTTGCCTGATGCATCAAAGGAGGTAGCATGGAATGACGTGCTGCCTGTAGTTGTCCCAGAAAAAGAAAATATAACAGACAAATATTCTAATACAGACTTTGCCCGGATGAAAAGCGCCAGGGTTTGATGAAGTGACGCATGAAATTCTTCAAAGAGCATATAAATGCAATCAAGGAGCGGTGTCGCATATTTTAAAAAAATGTATTTCTCAAAACTGTTTTCCAATACAAAATATGAGATATTCGGACATTTAAGAAAGAAGGAAAGAGAGATATGAATTACATACTGCGAGTTCATACAGTCCCGTACCATTACTACCGACGTTGGGTACGATGCTTTATAAATGGGCTTTATAAATGGTTGCATAAAAAGATTAGCGACCATTTAGAAGATAATGATTTACCATACGAACATCAGTACAGATTTCGTCTGGGAAGGTCCAGTGAATACACAACCTTTGGATGCGGCACGTTGTCGTACAACTAAATATGCTCTAGTAATTTTAATCGATGTCGTCGGGGCTTTTGACAACGCAAGTTGGGACTTAGTAGTGCAGAAGTTGTCAATTATGAACGTTAAAAATACTTAGTAAATATGCTTTTTTCTGTGAGAGGTATATAATATTTCGGCCATGCTCACCCACAGCACTGAAGAAGACGACAAAAGAATATCCGCAGAGTTCTAGAGGTGGGCCGATATTCTAGAACGTATTAATAATTTTTTTAATTTATTTTGGCCTCGGTCACGCACCTTGTCTACAACTATGTCATTACAAGGCTCTCTTTTCTAATCATTCCATGTTGTATTTCTTTCCTTTTCTGCTTTTCCATTGGGATTTCCCAACGTTCCCGTCAGTGACACGTGGAGATGGACGCACACCTTATATCCATTTCATTCCGCTTTCAAAATGTTTCTTGGCACAACTTCGTTACAAATTCCCGGAAGGCTGCAAATTTAGTGTTCTGTGTCCATTCGTAGCGCCTTGTCTGCTACCGCATATACCCCTTTCGCTGTAATGAAGTTAATTACAGGTCGCTCTCTACCATACCAGGGACAATCCCATAACAGATATTCACTTGTTTCCTCTTTATTCCCGCAGATGCATGCCTTCGAATTTCGTAACCCTCTGTCGACTAAAAATTTGTTGAAATTCCCATGTTCGGTTAGATATAATATGAGAAATGGATTTAATTTAAACCATTTTCTATTCTTGTATGCAAATGATACGTCTTTAATATAGTAGTGGGTCACCCTTCCCTTCTCATACTTTGTCCACCTTATCTGCCACACATCCATAATAACTTTCACTACTGCCTTTCTCCACCCTTTTAATACTCGTCTCCATGTAACACAATTTTCCTATCTTGTTCTAATCTTCGACGATATTATAATTTTACCATATATAGATCTAAAGGCATTACTCTGTACAAAACTTCTAATACTTCTCGAGAGAGTGTTCGATGGGCATGTCCAATCGCCAAGAGTCATGAACATGGTGTAGAATTTAATTTTCTTTCTACATAGGCATACGCTATTCTACATCCCCATGCTAGAGAGCCATATGTCAAAATTCTCCTTTATATAAATTACTTTTTCGGCTTGTCCAATGTTGTATTTCGTTAATCCAACACTCGTTAGGCCCCAATAGAGACGCTTGACTGCAACATATTCTATGTGATATGTAAAAAGCAGCTTTTCATCTAAAACTAAACCGAGAAATTTATGCTTTTCTGTGAATTTTTTCCTTTTCCCGTACAGTTTCAAACATTGGTTTCTTTGATTCACGCAACTATGGCCGAGCGACATCACATGTGTTTTCGGTGCCGACAATTTCAATCAATTGCTATTAAAAAGATGTTCAACCAAGTGCAAAATATTTTTCCCTGTTCCTCAAGTTGTTTCCAACTGTTTCCCTCAACCATTACTGTAAGGTCATCAGCATAAGCAATATATTTAATAACATTGGTATGTAGTTGATCTAATATTGTCCATTATAATACTCCAATATTGGGGTCCTGTAGCTGGTCCTTGCGGACGTGCTCTGGTTGCCTGATGTAGTAACTGTTTGCCACCAATTTTCACGACGAAAAATCTATCTTACAAAGAGTTTACAATTCTTCTCAATTATCATAGCACTCCTTTCCTTTTCATCGTTGATTCAAGAATACCCCAATCTGCATTACTCTCAAAAACGCATACTCAAAAGCACTCTCAACATCCAGGAAGACGCATAAACAATACTCTACATCCCTTTGTGGGATATCTCTTAGTAATTTCTTAAGTGCATCATTCGTTCCCTTGCCAATCTAAAAACCATACTGTCGTATCCCCCAAACATTTGCTAAATTTTTGATACATCCACCTGTCTAATATTTTTCCAAACGTCAGGAACAGGGCTATTGGCATATACGACTTACATGATTGTGGATCTCTTGCTGGCTTAAAAAACTAATTTCAGTTCAGCAATTTTTAATGCTTGTGGAAAATATCCATGAGTTATTCAGCAATTAAGCTATCCCAAAATCGTAATTTTATTTCATTATTCTCTATTTTCACCATTTCATATATGATGTTATCATATCCTGGACTCCTTGATGCCGGTTGGTTGACTATTGATTCCAGTTCCTTCTCAGTAATATATTCTATTTCCTCATCTGCGATGTCTATTTTTCGAACTTGAAATAAGTGCTCTACCAAACTGGTTCCCACTTCCTCCCATGTCCGCTGCATTTTCCCTTGCACACATAAAGTTTTCCATAATGGCTTTTGTTTTTAACTTACCTGTTCCTACCTTGTAAGGAAGTACCCAACAAGATCGTTGCATCGCTGCTTCTACATATCTTGTCCAGTCCGATTTCCTGGTTCGTCAGATGGTTGTCTTAAACTCACAGCCGTCTGATATTCTTGCCACCATTCACTTTCGTCCTCACGCTGCTGCCGTCTTCGCATTAATAGTCCTTTTATCTTGTTCTTGATTCTTTTCCTGGCAGTCAAATCTGGAGTCCATGTTCGCACGCGTTTCGTACTGGAGAACGTATGTTCCTTAATACAACCCTGAAATACATTCATCTGATGTCGATCTATCTCCTTATCAATTCTCGTCGTCGTCGTTAATTCCTGTACATTTTGAGTCCATGTTTACTTCACCTCATCTAATTTCGTCCAATTCACACGTATTCTCGTAGCGTGTTTCACCACCTGTTGTAAATCTGCATTGCCACCTATCAGAATGTCAAGTTCCGCATAATCGCTCTCCACTCCATCTTGCACTTCCCACGACAACAACGTATGTTTTTCAATGCATTTGATAGAGTCAAATCTAATATTGACGAACCATTTCGTCCCAGAAATGTGTCCTCCCCACATGTATTCGTATTATTAAATTTCTTTCTAATATGGATTTCTCTAATAGTTTCTCTAGAATCTCTCTAAATATTTGTTTTTATCCCCCAATAGTTTGAACAAGCGTTAGAATCTAAACAAAACAATACATCTTTGTGCCTGAGTTTGCCCAGAACTTACTCCAACACTTTAATGCCATCTTCTATGATACACCCAAATTTGAAATACATATTAAAAATATCAAATCAACACTTTCCTTGCTGTATAGCATCGTCTCATGATGAAGCCCAGTGAATTCTGTTAATTCCAAAACCTGTGCTTCTTCATTTCGGAGTATAATTGCTGACCATGTCTCTGGCACATGCATCACACGATGACGTAAGGGTACATACATTGGTTTCCCTCTTGCATTCAACAGTTCCTATACACATGCAATATCATATCCATTCTTCTCCATGTAGATTCCTTATTCTTCTGAACCAGCGTGCCGCCGGTGTAAATTCTGTTGGGCAATTTTAACTGCCATGGTTTATAGTTTGTTCAACAACCCTCTTTGCTGCAATGTACTCTGGGCAACACCTCTCTTGCACCCCGTGGTTCGCTGGCAAGTTCTTCCGCTTGCGGTTCTCATCTGCGGTTCATGTCTGCACCTCTGTTGTCCTTGGGCATTCCCTAAATTGATGTCCTTAGGAGTCGCAATAGCCACAAAAACCTTCTTTCTCTTTACATGTCCGTGCCATGTACCCATACTTTAGGCAGCGGAAGTATCAAAGACGTTCAATTTCTTCTTTCATTCTGTAACTTTTCAGTTCTCCATATATATTTGCCCTATAGGTTGCAGGATACTTTCCCAGGAATTTCGAGGATCCAGTTTTCGAAGTGACTCGTTATATATTTCTCCCTTTACAGTATGTGCACATTAGTCAAGAAGGTGTTGGGGAAGATTTTTTTATTGTATTCACAATAAAGTCTCCTCCTCTCCAAAATAAATATTCCAAGTAGGTTTTAAAGAACAAGATTTATTGCGTAAATATGTAACCGTCTTGGAACAAGCAAAGGAAGAGCACAAGGCGACAAACGGTAAAGCAATTGAAAGTTCCGTGTGAACTTCGTTCTCACGTATAGCTGGCGTTGATCACAAGGGGTATTCCCTGCGTTGACAGAGGGCGTCGTCGGTGGTAGCAGTCCACGGAATACAGCGATCTTCGACGTGACGACACAAGCAGTCGAAGTCGTCGCAGTCGTATGCCTTGTGTCAATTCTTGAAGTCGATAGTTCCGAGTTGGAAAGTACTTCAGTCTCTTGATTTTTGAGGTTAGACGATGTTCACAGCGTCGTGCGAAATTTCTTCAATTGCAGAATGGACTTGGAAATATTTCCGATGTCGTGAAATATTTCGATCGCCTAGTTTGGAGATAGGCGTTTTACAGCGTCGTGCGAAATTTCTTCAGTAACAGAATTTGGGAGATAGAATTTCTCCAGCGTCTGGCGTAGTCAGAGTTTGACTTTGAAGATTTCTTGAACTCGTAGGAATATTGTCAGCACCCAGTTNGGCACCCAGTTTGAAGATAGAATTCATTCAGAGGTTCGGCGTCTAGCGAGGAGCAGCTCCGGAGCACGAAGTGAACAGTTCAAGAGCTCGAGAGAGAA
Organism: Laupala kohalensis; assembly: GCA_002313205.1. Taxonomy (NCBI): domain Eukaryota; kingdom Metazoa; phylum Arthropoda; class Insecta; order Orthoptera; family Trigonidiidae; genus Laupala; species Laupala kohalensis. The sequence continues at coordinate 9,936 of NNCF01130481.1, forward strand.
TGATTTTATCGTTGCTAGAAGGTATAATTTAAACAAAGACATATGACGGTCTGGGGGACCCAACACTGTGTCGCAGTTCGTTTCTTGAAATTCTCCAGAAATTTCCTAACAGGCTAGGCGGAGTTCCCGGGTCTTCGAGCGTCTCCGAAGGCGTCTCCCTGCCGTCATGGAATCGCAATTGAGGCGATCTTTGTTTCATGGAATCTTCTATTGTTTACTATGTTGGAGGTTCCTTGGCGTCGTAGTTCGGGACTCTCTTGTGTAAAGAGTGGTGTCGCCTTGGGAACCAGTAAACAGTATGGCGAACATGTAACATTTCGTAGCTCGTTACATGGGGGAGCTTTCAACGTATTATTTGTATGAAGATATGTGCCTTTATTTATATGTAGGAATTGTTTTCCTACAAAGACATCCCACTTTTCTCGTTCCTCAAAGTTTCTTTCCGCTAATAACTTGAGAAATTCTTTTTCCTTCTCCCCTTTCTGTCCCCCTAGATTTGTATGCGCGTTTGCCGTCGGGCACAATACTGAAGAACTATGTCATGATGATCACATAATACTCCCATAATCTCTTCCAAGTTTGGCATGATCAGCAACATCTCCAATACTATGTTCGTCGGGTTGATCTGTCTTCACATTTACTTTCTCTCTGCTAAGTATTTCCTTAGCCCTTCCTCGACTTACATTTGTCCATTCTTCTTGCCCCAGCAGTATTGCTTCTCGGCGATATCTTCATGAACCTTGTCCCTCCACTGCTTGCGCATATGATTGCTTCTTTACTCCGTCACCTATACTCTTCTGCTGTTGTTCTGTTGCTATTGCTGCGTCGCGTTCCAAGTTTTATCAACCCTTTATTCTCTTGTTTTATCGTGTCTAGTAAGCTATCTGCTCCCTTCTTTATTTCCTAACATATCTTATTACGTCCAAATTCTAGTTTTCGATATACCCTTACCTTCTTCAACTTCTTCCAAAGCATTACAGCCCGACGTGGGCCTGTGCTGCCTTCACGATGTGTCCCCATTCATCTCTTCTCTCTGCTTTCTCCCACCATCCAGTCACCTTCATCTTCTTCAGGTCATCCACAACATCTTGGAGCCACTTCTTTCAAGGTCTGCCACGTCTTGCCACTCCATGGATTTTACTTTTTAGGATGCTTTTAGGCATTCTTTCCATTCCCATTCTCTGCAGGTACCCCAGCTAAGACATACGACGTGATATTATAAATCTAACTATATCTTCTCCTTTTAGGATCTGGTTTATTTCATCATTATATCTTAGTCTCCATCTTTCTCCTTCTTTAACTGCTCCATAAATTCTTCTTATAATTTTTCTTTCGAATTTACGAAGTCTCTCAGCATCGCTACTGTTTACTACCCATGACTCTGCTCCATATGTGACTACTGGTCTAATAAGAGTCTTATATAGCTTGACTTTTGTTGTTCTAATCAGCAGAGCAGACTTAATAAGTCGAATGTTGGCATAGTAAGCTTTGTTTCCTCGCGTTATTCGTTCGTTTANAGCTTTGTTTCCTCGCGCTATTCGTTCATCTCATCTGAAATACAAGTTTTATTATTAATTTTGACTCCAAGGTATGTGAAATCGCTGACTCCCTCGAAATCATATCCATTTATTCTCATTCTCTGCTCCCTTCTAGTTTCTGTGGCTGACATTTTTAAAAATATTTTGTCTTCTCTTCGTTAATTTTAAGTCCTATCATTTTACTTCCATTTCAAGTTTTCTAAACATTTCTTTCAATGCATCCTGGTTTCTTGATATCAGCGCTGTCATCGGCGTAAGCAAGAATTTGTTTAGATTTGTAAATGATATTACCCCTATAATTCAGTTCTTTAACTACACTATGGAGAGCAATGTAAAAAAAGTAGCAGATAGACAGTCATTTTGTTTAACATCTGATGTTATACTAATTGTTTCACTAATTTTCCCTTCAACACATACCTTACAATGCGAGTCTAACATAGTGGTTTGTATTAGTTTGATCAGTTTATTTGGCATTCCTTCTTTCATTAATACACTAAACAGTTGATCCCATTTGATTTGATCAAAGACTTGTTTGTATTCCTCGAACAGTATGTGCTAATCAATGTTGAATTCATAACATTTCTCCATGATGCGAATCATCGGTTGATCCTCTGCCATTTCGAACTCCGCATTGATATTCATCAATCATGTTTTCTGCGAAAACGTTTACTCGTTTCTGCAGTATACTAGAAAAGATCTTATAGGCAGTGTTTAATAATGTTATTCCTGTATAATTCTTACACTCTGATTTATCTCCTTTTTTAAAAATTGGGTAAATAAGTCCATTTTTTCAATCCTTTGGTATTTCATTTGTATCCCATTTACTACATATTAGTATATGTAGTTCCTGTATCAATTTCTCTCCTCCTACCTTCATCAGTTCGCCAACTATTCCATCTTCTCCAGGTGCTTTTCCATTCTTTATCTTCTTCACCACTTCTCTCACTTCGTCTATTGATGGTGCTTCTATCTCTTCACTGTTATCAGTATATTCTAATCCTCCCAATAATTCGGCTTCATTTCTATCCATTTCTGTTTCCCCATTAGTGTTTAGTAATTCATCGTAGAATTCAGTCCATCTTTCCAATACTTTCTCTTGATCCTCAATCAGTTTTCTATTTTTATCTCGGCACACATTACTTTTTGCACACATCCCTTGTTGATCTAGTCTCTCTTTGGATCATTAATTGTCTATCTCTATTGCTTTCGTCTAAGGCTTTCTTGCACTCCTCATCAAATCATTCTATATTTCGCTTCCACTGTCTTTTCCCTATTGTATCATCTGCAACATTTATTATCGATTATTATTAACTTCCACTGATTATCAATAGATTCTTCTCCTAGAACTTCTGTTGGTTTATTCATCCTTTCATCAATTGCCTTCTTATAACTTTCAATGGAATCTTTCTTTATAAATAGTTCTATTTCCCACTTAGTTCTTCTATTTCCTTGTTCTCTTCGAGCTTTTGATAGTTTCTCTCTCACAATAATTTCAACAAAGTAATGATCCGATTCACAATTCGGTCCCCTAGCTGATCTGACACCATTTATGGATGTAAAGTGTTGTCTATTGACCAGAACATGGTCAATTTGATTGTATGATGACGTACCTGGTATTTTCCATTTATGTTTATGTATGTCCTTATGTTCAAAGAATGTTCTCATTATCACAAAATTTGTTGACATAGCTAAATTGAACAGCTTTTTTCCATTGTCACTAGTTTCCGTGTGAAGAGAATATTTCCCTATTACATTAGATGTATTTTGATCCTTGCCAATTTTTGCATTAAAGTCTCCCATTAATAATATCATGTGGTGTTTGGGTACTTTATTACATTCTTTCTGTAGATTATCATAGAAAGTATCTTTCTTATTATCTGTCTTCTCTTCTGTTGGAGCATGTGCAGAAAATATTGTAATATTTCGGAACCTTCCTTTTAATATAATTTTACAGAGCCAATCTCCCAGTGGTATAAAACGTTTTACCCTTTTCCTAATTTTCCTTGTACAATGAAACCAGTTCCATATTGTCCTGTTCGTTTATAAGGTCCTGAATTGTACAGTGTGAAGTCCTTTTTATCTACTTTACCATTTCCAATCTATCTTATTTCCTGAAAGGCAATGAGATCATTGTTGTAGTTCTTGGTCACCTCTGCCACCTCCATCATCTTTCCTGGTTGCATCATAGATCTTACATTCCAGGTTCCCAATTTCAATTTTCCTTTATTCGTTATCCGTTTTTCATTGCCATGTCGTCTTAGAAAGGGTTGATTCAGATACCGAGGCACATCGTTGAATCCTGTGACAATGCTTTTTTCCAAGATGGTGCAGCCAACCCCACTCTCAACCCCCTTCCAGGAGGACCGGTCTTTGTAATCAGGGTTGGTTCCCTTAGGGGAGTTGGTTTCACCACACCTACAGAGGCCCCCCTCTCCCCTTGGTTTCCTGTCGGGGTTTTCCTTCCCTTAGCCTTTGGGGATCCCTCCCCCTCCTACAATGCAGCAGGCGGTAAGGAAGCGGAATTGGTTGGGGAAGATAGATCGTTGAGGAACACACTTCGTCTGGTATCTCAGCTGAAACCAGTACGGCTTGGTTGGCCCCTCTGGTAGTTACAATACCGCCGGCATAGCTGTCAGCTTCGATGGTATGCGCAAACCCTCGCCACCCGCAAGGACAGTGCTTCGTTAATGTGGTGTTCCTTGGGAGGGATACCCTCACCTGTAAATTATATATTCGCTCATCCAAAATATTTGTTTTTCGCTCTGTTCCTTAAGAACTCTGGTCAAATCTCCCTGCACGTCCGCAAACCGCACATCTAATCTATCTTCAATATTTCCTTTAGCATTGTTGTAACATTCCCTTACGCTCTCCTGTGATAATTACGCATTCGATGCTTTTAGCAATTGTTGGTCACATTCTTGATGAATTGCCTTTCCATCTACTAGCTCATTAATTTTTAGAAGTATCTTATGTGTTTTTCTCACGTAGGTTATCATTTAAAAATTATAAGTGAACTATTTTTTTTACTTGCCATAAATCCGAGACCCCGCTTATAATACCTGTTTGCAGGTTGTTATTTAACTTTTTGAATTTATCCCCCGCAAATAATTTATTCAGATGTTCCATATGCCTATTCATGAGGTCAATATCAACACCCTGCATCTCGTTTTCCATTTTCTTGGCAATATCCACCCCTTTCTTCTTTCCCCGACGCGACTCAAGAGTTACTACACTCTTTAAAGATTTTGCTTCGCTGGATGCCGTACATACAACTCCACTGGGTTGGTGTGACAGAATCCTCGGGCGTCTCTTCCCAGATATCTACCTTTGAGCGAAGATCCATTTATTTCTTTCATCCTCGTGTCTCCGACATTTGCTGTTGCAACGTGAGCTATTGTCTTGTAGTGCTTGTTCTTGTTACATGATACTGTCGATTCGAATTTTAAATATGTCCTTGTAATAATTCTCCAGCAAAATATGTGTTATGCTGTCGTGACACGTGGATATCCTTCCCGGTAAACTTATGTGTCATTATTCACGATTCATGCACATATATCACCCCAGGCTACACCGCACTATACTCCCACCGTGTTTGACCCTCGTGGTCGTCTCCAGATCTAAACTATGAGCCAGTGTTAAGATCTTGTCATTGACGTGTCGCGTTTTATTGTTTTTTTTAGTTGATCACTTTGACCCTTTCCACCTTTTGAATTTTTTCCTCCTTGCAATTACCTACCAAACGTTTTTTGTTCCGTGGATTTCGACCTATTAGTTTTAATGTTATAGTATTTTACGCGAGATCGTTGGGTTTCCTGAGACAATTGTTCGCTCTTCCCGTTAGGACCCGTGCCTAAATTCACAATTCGTACACGTGGGTCTCTCTAGATGGTGCCCCTCAATGCTCCCTTCACGTTTTGTACACGTGGCCCTTCACAGAACCTTTCTATTTTCAATGAACTTTTCCTTCAATTCACGTGTCTCGATTTTCATCAATATCCCGGGTCCTTTGAAGTTAAGCCGTTCCGATCCTTAGTATCTTTATATCCGTCTCGCTTGTTGCTATTCATCAAAACTTGCCCCGTAGCGTTTGACCGCTTTGTTATCATGTTATAAAAGATAATTGTAAAATGTTTTCCTGGGCTACAAGCTCATTTTGTCATTTATGGTGTTATGCAATATTTCTTATTTTCCGTACGTGGTCGTCTGGGGGTTATGCCCCTTGATGTGCCCACCAAGTTTGACCCACGTGGCTTGCATCTGACCGGAGCAAAAGTGTTGAAACCTATTTCCCATATATATAGTTCCCCTAGTTTTGTTTGGCTGCGCTGTTACTTGCTCCTATAGTCTACTCTATGTGAAGCGCACCATACACTGTGTACACTTTGTCATTTCAACCTTATAGTCTAACTCACTTCTATATTGGATATTCCAAGAATGCATAAACAGTATATATTACCGTTAATCTGGTTACCAAAATGCTATTTTATTTCTTTTTCTGGATCCACTGCGTATTTTCTACTCCAGTTTTAACTAAAAGCAGCAACTACGTTCTATTCATATTTGGGAGCTCCTCTTCCAATAAATACCTTGTTATCCATGTATTTATTGACAAAACTTGGCATTGTCATACACACATGTTCTTCAAAACTTAATTTCTCCTAAACAATTCAGCCAATTTTCACCAAATAATATAGGCACTCTTCTAAATAGATCTACTTCGTGTTGTATGTAATATTTTGTCACTGATAAATTGAGAAATCCTTGTTACCATGTCACACATTTCTCGTAACTATGCCATTGATGATGTATTCATTAATTGTCTTATTTCAGCCGCTAGGGGCCGAATCACGTCAAATTTTCTTCCACACTCTCCTATTTATACTCTCTTTAATCTAGCACACAGTGTAGACAAACTACAACACTTTACATACACTTCCCAGACACTCTAGTACGGAGCTCTTGTTGTATGTTAAATGTTTACAAACAAATAACGTGTTAATAAATGGGCCGCTGGTTAATCTAGTTAGCACTGGATTAGCGGCTGTCACTTACGCAGATGATCTTGCACTTTGTGCCTTTGGAAATAGCCGAAGAGAGAGAGGCAGCAGTTATGTGTGATTGTGAGAGGGAAATGGCGAATTTGCGTTTGAAAATATCTACTTCATATACAAATTGTTTATATTTCAGAAATCCAAAACGCCGAAATCCAATTCTTATATTATACGGACGAAAAATTTCCATAAAGCGGAGTGTAAAATACCTGGGTGTTGTGGTGGACAAGAAACTAAGCTTTCAACAACACATAGACAACGTTATGGAGAAATTTAAAAAGGTATTCCTTCACCTCAGGCGTTTAGGATTCATCAAATATAACTTACCGCATGACTTGGTAACTCTTTACAAATGGGGTCTGAGGCCGATTATTGATTATTTGAAAGTATGTGGTGCAAAGACTTAGCAATGTGCTTATCCAGCATCGAGTCCACATTTTACAGAGAATGTTCCTCTTTTAGTGGATGTTACGTAACTGTGCCGACGCCGGCCTTGGAGGTAGTTATGATAATATTGCCCACTAGACCTACATTTCCAAAAGAAGTGTCTACGGTTTTCGTTCAAGAACAAAGGGGAGGTAAAAATAGACGAAGAAAAAGTATTGAAAGATGACAAGAAAGCAAGGTGGAGAATATCGCAACTTATATTAAATGCATGGCAAATACTTTGGCGAGCAAAGACAAAGGGAGACATATCAGTTCATTGCGAAAGTCAGAATCCATGAGAAATCGCAAAAATGGATTAAACCAACACCAGTGGTTCTAGAGATGGTAACAGGTCGTAGTAACTTCAAGGAATATTTATAAAGGATCAAGAGAACGGATGATATGTGTCTGGGTGAAGCTGGTAAGGAAGATAGAGAACACCAATTATGGGAATGTCATTACGACAATGAGGAACGCAGGGAGTGTATTGCGACTATAATTGCGATTTCTTCAATGTACGTAATTGCCCGGGGATAATTTGACTATAGCAATCGTATGAAGCATTTGTGGAAGACGTGAATAAATTGTGTCAAATATGTAACATATTGAAAGGAGTTGCTTAACATATACCAAGAGGAATAATAGACTTCACCCACCTCCACCTTCCCGTGGTGGGGGCGGACTCTTGTAATGTGGCGACGTGGTGCTTTTACAGAAAAGGATTTTTCTTATAACAACTATCTCTTTATTGACTTTATAATAAGAAAAGATTTTTTTAGTGTTCTTCTGTCTCCGTATAGAGAATTTCATTGAAGAACTCTGCCGCTTCTTTGTGGTCCTACTACACAAGTAATCGATTAACTTTGTTTTATTTTTCACTGGAACATAATATTGAGTTAAAATAGTACATAACCGTTTTAACCTGGATCAAACTCATCTTTCACATTGCCTTGGTCTACTGAATTCTGTGCATTCAGATATACTTTTGGTGAAAAGGTGGTGATCCCTCCGGACTTCTTTCTTAATTCTTTGGTTCAGCTCAGTTTCTTCTTCTTGCAGCTTTGTCCGTCTTCTTGTGAGTGGTGTGGATTTAGTGCATAGTTCGATTTGTAGCTTTTTTCCTCTCTTCAAACATGTTCCATGTGTTTTAGGATATTGAGCATTTCTTCTTCCTTTGTTTTTCATATCCCAGAGTCCGGAGAGGAAATAACTATCTTTGATCTCCGAACTATCTTGCTTTGGCAATATATTTATTTCTTATCTGGTATATAGACTTCTGTCCATTCTGAATCTCAGAATTCCTGCCAGTAGATGATCTGATCTTATATACGCCCCTTGTTTATTACGGACATCTAACAGTGCACTTTCGCAGTTTGTCCAATCCAAATGTGATAAATTTCTCTTTGAATTTTATTTTCCTTATTTGGAAACACCCAAGTGACATTATGGCAATATTTGTGTGGACAGATTGAACTTCTTATCCACAACTCATGCCTTCCACAGATTTCAATAAATCGTTCTCCATTTTCTTTTCGATTTGGCATGCCTTGTTCAGTATTGTCTGAGTTCTTGATTATAATTCCCTACCTGAACATTAGTCACCCATTAATACTACAATATCACTTTTTTTAACACTCGACAGAGTTTTGTCCAATAGACTGTAAAAATATTCTGTGTTCCAGTTCCGCATCTTCAGCATGACATTGCGCTATTGTAATTTTCCTTAGTTTCTCCTAAAACGGGCCATGATGAACCTGTCTGATTTCCATTCCAGCAGAGAGTTTTTAATGTTTTCGTCTATGAGTCCTACGCCTCTAACATGGGGGTCATTTTACTCGGCCATATCGGAGTATATAAATACATTGCCATTTGAAGTTACGGTCATTTCATTTCTATTCCACATCATCTCTCTAACTCCAAAAAAGCGAGTTTATTTACCTCAATTTCCTTGTTTAGTATAGCCAGTCTTCCTTTTTGGTAGTGTCCAAATCACCTAATATTCCATTGTCCAAATCGCAACCATAATCGTGACCGTTGTTTCGACAGGTTACAAGGCCGGCTTATATTTCTCGTCGACTTATTGAAAACTATTAAGATTCGGAATAGACAGGACGGTAACCTACCTTACCCTATCCTGATGGTAGGGCTGCCACATATGAGCTTCAGGCTACCACTCACATTATTACTACATATGGCATTTTCGCCACAGTAGGTATTAAAGTTATCCCGCCTATACTCGGTCATCATAGTCTTGTTAGTGTTATCACGGTCCATCGCATGGTGAGGTTGATATATTCTTCTTCCAATGGCGTCCCTATGCCCCCCTTGAAACCTACAAATTATAAATATTAATTAATAAATACACACCACCCTCCTCCCTTCCACTCAAAGGACACATTTACGTAGAGTCCGCGTAATTTCAATAGGAAGAGTCGACAAGGGTCTTAGTATTAAGGTCATTTAAAAACTTGTGCACACCGTAGATTCTGGGCCCAAAAAGTTTTTTATACCGCAAAATGACTTAACAAGCCTTCAATGTAATCTCCATTCTTCTCTATAACAGCGTCCCAGTAAGTTTGTATTCCCGTTAGGACGCCATGTTAGTTGATCTGTCTGATAACTTGGGTCACTGCATCAGAAACCTCCTCGATGGTTGAAAACGTTTCCTTCGGAGTGGTTTTTTGAGTTTTGGAAACAAATCAAATTCTGGTGGGTTTATGTCAGGACTGTAAGGAGAATGTGGAAGGATTTCCCATCCATAATTCTCCAAAATTCTGCGTATTTGTTCGGCAACATGCGGACGTCTGTTATCATGCGGAATGAGCACTCCATCTGCGTAAGTTTCGAACCTTCTTTGGCCACAAAACTTTTCGCAGAAAGTTCATGTAGTATTGCCGTTACAGTGGTTCCCTGGGGCACTCTTCAGTGGCAAAATGTTGTCAATAATGACAGCAGAAGTGTAGTCTGTTGCAGGTTCCGGTCGCCCACTCCTTGGATTGTCTTCAGCACTTGTCCGGCCTTCGTGAAAAGAGAATCCTCCAGCTCCAATCCAGTGCACTATCCCCACTAACTTCAACTATTATCCCACCAACGGATCTGTGTCCCTTTGGCGCTAGCGTCAATGTCTCCGCTTTCTACCAGAGCCCCCCTCCCCGAGGTAGAGCCCTACCACAGCGGTCCTTCTGCGAAATGAATAATAGTTAGTCTTTTGCGAGATTGCCAAATGTTAACAGAATGAGGACGAACGGACAGACGGGTGGTGATAAGAGCGATCGCATTCTATATGACCGTATTATTTTAATATATTGGTATTAAAATTATTAATTTTCAAAATCTGTACTTTAAACAAACAACTCAAGTTTCAAATTTTATAAAAATCACGATTAATTTTTCATCGAACCATTTATTAAAAATAACGCTGTTCACATCGTCGAGGTAATCACCCATTTTACTTTTCGCGAAGTATATCAGAAGAACACCTTCAATAAATCTGGCGTTGCAATAAGTTTTCTAATTACGTTCCTTTCGTCACTACGCTCTGTATTTTACATCGTATCGTACAAACTCGAAAATCGCTCTGGCAACACCGTACACTGGTTGGGAGGAAAGTGACGTACTGACATTGTTGCGAAAAGATACTGAGCGCAGGGAAGGAAAAGGAACCAGGGAGGGAATAGGAATTATACTATTAGTTCACACATTTTCCGGGGACACAGATCCGTTGATCGGATAACAGAGCGTTGTGGATTTCGGAAGGTGCCTTTCCCCGCAAAATTTCAGTTTTGATGTACGACTGCTAGTCACTACGTGAGATCCATCCGAAGTCATTGTTTCCCTCCATTTCATATCAGAATTCCTCACTCAAAACACAAATTATCATAACACTGAAAGCACGTGGTGATAGCTTAGAAGTATGGCTCACGTCTGACGCTTCACGTGCGGGAATCGTTCCACTGTTACCGATGCGCATGCACTCTGACTAGTTCTGAAATGGCACTCGTATCTTTTTGCGAATATCGTCTCATTGTCAGGCATTGCTAAAAACACCTCACTTTCCACAGGTCGTAGCCCCTCCGGAGAGGTTAACCCATCCATGCGACGCTACATTAATAATAATAATAATTTATTGAACCTCATAGATCACAACAATGATGTATGGCGAGTCATAGTACTAACAACAATAACAATAATATTTACATATAAGAATAACAACATTATAATAATTTTGATACATTTAACCTTAATCATTTAACTTAGGCTAAGTAGAAGTTAACATAAAATACAATTCTTTTCTATTACAAAATATTAATATTTATTTAGGCTAGGGTTATTAGATATCTATAGTAGGAATATATTATTTTACTTTTATTTTATGTCTATATTTATGCTAAAACAGTGTAATTTAATGTTGTTAGATCTTTTCCTGCATCATGGGTCACCTTCTGCACCTTTATTCTAATGATTACCAGCAACAGATTGTATGTCATACATTTGTTATTGGCATTGAGGAATTCTTATACACTGTAGTAGAGTTTCTGTTGTAAGAATTGTTTGAGTTTTGTTTTGAATGGGTTCAGTGTATTGATGTTTTTAAAGTTTAGTGGCAATTCATTATATAGGTGTATACCTGCATTATGAGTGCTTTTTTGGCTAAGAATGGATGTTATCTGTGGTTGATAGATTCTTCTGGTCTGTCTAGTGTTGTAGACATGAACAGTGGAATTAAATCTGTAGAGTGACCCTTTGTCTAGTAAATCTTTTTTTGCAGAGTTCAAAGTTTCAAAAATGTACATGCATGACAGTGGAAGTATTTTCAACTTTTCAAATAATGGTTTACACATAAAAAGTTTATTAGTGTTGGTAATTGTTTGCATTATTCTCTTCTGTAAACTAAAAGTTCGTTTTGTTTCTGTTACTTGTCCCAAAAAAATTATACCATATTTTAGAATAGAATGGACATTTGCATAGTATACTGTTCAAAGGGTATGTCGTGCAATTTGCTGTTAGAACTCTGATGGCATAGTTTATTGTGCTAAGTTTCATATTCAGTGTTTGTAGGTGACAGTTCCATTTCATGTTATCTTGTATAGGAATTCCCAGAAAATGTGTTTGTTTAAAGGTGAGGTGGTTACGATTAAATTCGATGGTAGGTGTGTGCTGTTTAGATGGATGAGGATTATGGAAAGAAACTATGTAAGTTTTGTCTGTTTATTATGAGTTTATTTTGTTGGAACCATTAGATTAGGGTGGTGATAGAGTGGATTTGGTAGAGTTAAGTAAGTTTTCAGCAGTTTTGGCACGGAATAAGATGTTTGTGTCATCAGCAAAAAGTACAGTTTTATGGTTTATGATGATGGATGGGATGTCATTAATATACTGAAGAAATAGTATGGATGCAGCTCTGTGGAATTCTGTGACATGCATGGACTGAGACTGGTGATGTTTTATTTGATTTTCACGTTGGTAGGATACTTGTACTATTTGCTGTCTTTCAGATAAATATGACTTTAGCCAGTTGTATCCTATTCCCCGAATTCCATAATTTTTCTAGTTTACTGAGGAGAATTTCATGATTAATTATATCAAAAGTTTTAGTGAGATCGAAGAATAATCCAACAGGGTTTTCTTTCTGCTCTAGTGCAATCAAAATTTCATTGAGAAAAGCAAATAGAGCAGTTTCAGTAGATCTTTTTTCTCTAAATCCATGTTGGGAGTCTGTAAAATTTTGTTACATGTTAAGAAGCTTTTTAATCTGTTATTAAATAATTTTTCTAGTATTTTTGAGGAAACTGTGAGAAGTGATATTGGCCTATAGTTTGTTACATTATGTTTGTCTCCTTTTTTGTGAAGAGGTTTTATGATAGCAGTTTTAAAAATGTGTGGGAAGATACCCTTGGTACAGGAGTTGTTATACAATTGAGTGAGTGAGTGAGTGAGTAAGTGAGTGAGTGGTTTGATTATGAACATTACTATTTTCTTAATGACTGACTGGTATATCATCAATTCCAGAGGATGTTTTCTTTTTTTTCATTTTACTAATTATTTGAAGGACTTCTTCCTCATTAGTTTCCCTGATATACATTGTTGATGATACATGAATATCATTTGGTAGTGGTAGAGCTTGTAGTATGGTTGTTTTGCTTATTTTGTAGATGGTTGGCTGTGTCTGTGAAATGCAGGTTGCGAGTATTAGCAATTTCTGTGGGGTCATCTATTTTGTTATTGTCTTGTATCAATTCTATGTGTTGTTGTTTCTGGGTGACTTGCTCTACAATGGTTTGCTCATCAATATTCCACATAGCTTTCATTTTGTTGGTAGATTTCTCTATGTATTTGTCATTTGTCATGATTGGCTTTAATTATTACTTTCTTAAGCACTAGTGTACTGTTTGTAATATGTTTTGAGTTGAATGGGTCATGATGGTTGTTTAGTTAACATATGGAGTCTTCTCTTCTGTTCACATGAAACCAACAGCTGCCTTGACATATTTTCAACTGCCGCTGGAGCTATTTCTTATATTGGCACTTCACTTGGTGTTGCGGGATTTGTGTAGCATATTCGCTGTATTTAGCAAAATATTTGACGTATTCACAAATATCACAAACTTGCCATCCTCACATGGTCTGTAAACGCAAATAACTCAATAATGCCTAATGTTTTATATACCAATGATGGACGGGATGTAATAATAATAAATTTATTGCCAAAAAATAGTACAAACTGCGTATGACCACGTGGAGGACAATAAACTAATTTACTCTCCAGAAGCAAGCAAGGGACCATCCCATCAATTCCGATCAAGGGCCCTATGGCAGAGGCGGATTCAAAAATTTAGCAAAAGTTCCTAGATAAGATAAAAAGTTAGCTGCGAGTTATAATACATATATAATGTCAATATGTTTGTAATTTAACGCAAATATGTTTGTAAATTTACATGTACAAGTTATTATCGNGAGTATAGTGTTTAAAAATCATAAGGGTTGAAAAAACACTAAATTCACGATTTATTGTTACAATAAACACGCCCCATGTATTTTATATTATTCAAGAAATATTTATACTATTTCGTTATTCCAGCCTATATGAATGTTCCAGTGTATATTAAGAAATTGTCGAGTAAGTTAAAGAACCAGAATATCAAGAAAACTCGATCGCGCGCTCCACTGTGAAACACGGTAAACCAAGTGTGGACGGTTCACGCAAATATTTACCTTTTTGAGTCCTTTGATGCGACCGACAAGAGGACGGATACGGTGTTCGCGTATTTACCACGGTAGAGCAAATACATCGAATACAGACAAATAGCTTCTCTACACTTGGCCGTGTTGGCAAATACACAAATAATAATAATAATAATATTTTATTGAACCACATAGATCATAACAAAGATGTATGGCGAGTCATAGAACTAACAACAAAAACAGTAATAATAAACGCAACGTCAAGTGAAGTGCCGGCATTACAGGTGTCTTGATAACATATTGCCAGCCTCTGAATGCAACGTGGGCGTACGTCATCGCAATGGGTAGCGCACGAGGGCTGAGCAGCCTTCTAGGAATTAAAATACCAACTTAGAGGCTTTCGCAGAAGTACCGACCCTAGGTCAAGAAAGGTTCAGACGGTCATTTCCAGAGTGTGACCAGATTGTAAGATACTCTTTCTGTTTACATTGTGTAAGCGGCAATGGCAATATCTTTGCTGTGGAGAGTAAGCAAATAGCGCATTAAATGGATAGTAAGAGCGCTCCGCCAACTCGGCTTACGATAAGTCTACCATGTTCCAAAAGTTTGAACATAGAACGATCAAAACACAATGGGTTGATTAATGAGAGAGAATGAAGCGTTAAGGCGAGACAAAGGTTAAATGCCTCAAGGGTCATTAAACTATAAAAAGAAAATTAAGAGCCGCATCTCAAGACAAGAGTCAAGAACACACACTCAAAGTTATCAGAAAAATTAACTGGATAAATTAAAAACAGAAGCAATAATTTATTATTCGTTGCATTTGTACATCATACTCGCAAATATAAACACTGTCACTTCCATTGAAAACAAGGCCAATTAGTTAAATGCAGAAATGATTTCATCAACATAAATGGAAAATTCGAAGTATTCTTCAATATTGTCCTACGCACCAAATAATAGAAAAATTTAAGTTTCCAAAATTGTAGAATTTTGATAGCATGCGGAGAAAATATATCACAAACTATATTACATGAAAATTATTGAGTTTTGAAATGTAACATGAATCTATTTTTCACGACTGACACTCCTCTTGAATGTCATAGAGCGCAATTCTTGACTTGTCTTAATGCCTTTGGAACTAGGCATAAGACGGCCTATTGGAGTTGGAGATGGACTGTTTGAAGGAGATTCCTGTTCTGTGCTGCTACCAATTCCAGCATTTTTTTCACGCTCCTTACGCTGCATACTGAAGCGACCCATTCCAGGACGATAAATTTCAATACTTGGCCGGTCCTAAAAAAATGAAATAAAAGAAATATCACATGATGATATGAATGACTCGAATAACTTCACAGGCAAGAATACATAAAGGGGGTCTAACAACCTTCGGTTATGTAGGTTTGATGATATTTAAGTAGTACCTTCTAATAAATAAATTGTATTCAAATGTTTAATAATGATAATAATAAACTAGTTTACTTTGTAGTTAGGCTTGTTTACTACTGTATACATACTTAAAATTTTGTTTACTGCTAGTACACATACTTAAAATTTTAATAGGGATTGGTTTTCTTGCTGTTAAGTCAGACAAATATATACAAACTAATGTCGTTTTGCCAATTTATCATAGTCATCATCAGGGCTCAATGAAAATAAATTTATTTACCCAGTCACATATATACTTAACCGTCTCCACATCTGCAGAAGAATGTTATTGACTTAACCATTTACTAACGTTTCTGATTTTTAACATTCTTCAAACAACTAAGCAGGAACTGTTATGTATAATTCTGAACAATACTGACAAACATTTTCATTCTGATAAAAAGTGACTTATCCCATTTCTACAGGGAACATTCAGAAACAAACATATTCATTTTAAATATTGAATTATTTTTTTAACTTCTATAAGTCATCGTGGCCAACGTTTCCTGGTAGAGTTAATTAATTTTTTAAAAAAAACTATTTGTCAATAGTAACTTCACCCATTTGAGATTGGTTTTAAAAATAAAAACAAAATATTATAATTTTCTGTTGCATTATGAGAAAATAAACTTTGGCACAAAAATAGACTAAAAACATTGTATTAGTTTGCACTTTTGAAAGAAAGATAAACACTTTTGGTTAAAATCATACTATCTTGTGAAATTAGTCGCTTTCCCTCCAAGTTGTACCCAAATTGTCGTCTTCAACAATCCTTTAAACTGATCCTCCAGCATACCAGCTGTGGAACATTGAGTATGAGACTTGTAGAGCACCGGTGAAGCCATGCATAACAACTTAAGCCATCATCTATTGAATCATGAACAGAACTAGTTTTTACCCCTTATTGCATTACCCATTGAACTCTGAGGAAACAGAATATAACCCTTTCAGTACGAACAGGGTAAGCCATACCTGCATGCCTAATTGATAGAAGTAATATTAATTTAAATAAATAAATAATTAAAAACTTACGTCAAAACATAGTGAACTCTTCACAAAAAATAAAAGTATTATTTGTCCATAGAAGGTCATAATTTTAAATGATTTATTTAATTAGATTACATAATGGATGTTAATAGTGTTTGAATTAAATCAAGAAGGTATAAGTTTTGAGAAAAATTTATAAATAACTGATTATTGAGCCAACTATAATATATAGGAACATTTCCTACTATAGTCAGAAATTCACAAGTGTCCTGTTACTGTTCTTAAAATAGATTATTATTAAATAGCTGTTCATTACAAATCAAACTGGAAGTCTGTGCCTTTGGTATTCACTAATTGTTTTATGAATAATTAACCTTTTGCATAGGCCCAAGGTCAAACGGGGGGGGGGGAAGCATCATTGCACGTCAAAGCATCACGCTATTTTGATTATTAGCTTCCACAAATACTTGTACAAAACGCATACAAAAAACATAAAATTTTATAAATTATCATAATGTTTAACAGTACACATTAATATGGCAACAATAAAGATAAATATTTATAATAGTGACACTGAACAATGGGGGAAAGTCAAAGTGCTAACAATATATCAAGATCATTAGAAAGTTTTATCAAGAGCCATAACAAATGCATAACAAGAGTTTAATTTAGAAAAATGCAAAATTATACACCCAAATTACTCCTTCCTTACCCTAATATATTACTTCTTCCAAGTAATAAAACATATTTTTTTAACTTACTATACACATCAAATTTTACATATCATTTTAAATAATAAATGTAACAATTTTTTAAACAAAGACAATGAAGAGTGTAGTGTTTTTAGTGAAATCAATTTCTAGAAGATAATGAATAAGTATAGGGAAAAAAAAAACAAGTTAAAAGCTGCAAAGAGACTCACTATTCACGTGTGCTCTAGGATGTATGCTGTATGAGATAAACTGAATTCAGGTAAAGGCAGAAAAATATTTGTCAAGACTAAAGGAATGAACATGTAATTGACTGATCTGTACCCTAGTTCTAAGGGTTACAGATCCTACTACCGGTCCTATGGGATACCGGATGTTAGAGTTCTGCAATTGCTTGGCCTTGGTACAGGAATGGGATTATGTGGGCAGCATAACCCCAACTGCTTAACTCACTATAGATCCAGTACTAATTTAACAGCAGGTCAAGTAGACATCAGAATCAGTTTGGACTATGAGGCATAAGTCAACCACCCCAATGACCTAACCAACCTTAAACCCTGGCCATTCAGCTCAGAGCTCTACCCATTGACAATCTTGACCACCAACATCAATTTTTTCTCACTTCAAGAAATATGGAATATGAATAACAATTTTCGGTATCTGAAGGGTACTGAATCATAATACTTACTTTGTTTCTTATTCGTCTTTCCACTCGGGGATCACGTTTATTCCCATCTCCTCCTGGACCTTCTGTCAATCTAGAATCATCACTTCTCAACATTTCTCCTTTAATTTTATCATGCTTCTGATCTTCAAAATAATTTAGTTTATAATCCATTCCTTTCTCTGAATGACTAGCATTTTCAGATTTATCCGAGTCTGCTTTTGTGGAAGATTCACTAGAACAATTCTTTTCAGACTCTGGATTATTGAAATCTGATTTAAATTTAGAAGAGCTAACAATGGTTGAATCAACTATTCTGTAAGCAGAGGAACGACATTTATAATCACCAGAATCTAATGAGCTTCTTCGAGCAACATGTAATGTTTCTATATGCTTCTTTTCAAATTCTTGACTTCTGGATAATAAAACACTCTTAGGAGAACAATCAGAGCACACATCTTTAAAGAATGTGTCTGAATCTAAAGATGTTTGTCTCTTGGGTTTAGTGGATTTTATATCATGTGTGTCCGACTCCAGTGAACTCCTCCGTTTCAACAATACACCAGGCAAAACTCCATGTTTCATCACATTGCATTTGTTACTTTCCAACTCTATTACATCTATTTCTTGAGCCACAGAAGAGTCCTGTTTATGATCACACAAATCTTTTGTGTCTTTGTATTCACTATCTGAACTCTTACTTTCACTAGCTACAACCACATCCTCTTCAGAAATTAACCTTTTGGGTTTGGCACCCTGAAGTTCCCATTTTTTACCATCAGTTTCATCAGAACTTTGTGATTTGCTTATTTCTGGTTTATATTCTGGTACCATTTCACTAATTTTTATATTTTTGTCAGATATCTTCCTTCTAGTGTCGCTTTCACTGAAGCTATGAGTAACTTTTCTCTGCTCGTAGTTCCCTCTTCTATAATCATTCTCCTTCAATTGAGGATAGATCTTTTCAGACCTTCTAGAATCATTGTCTCTATAATTTTTTCTATCATTTTCTCTAGAATATCTATCTGGATCTTTATGATTTACAAATTTATCATTCTGACCTCTCTTTTGATCAATATCTTTGACAAAACTTGAAACTTTTCTAGAATCAGTATCTTTGGAGTAGCCAGACTTTTCAAACTCTTGACTATGACGTGCATCCACTCCTTTATTTTGAATCTGCTGACGATCTATAGGCAATTTTCTGCGATGGTCATCTATTTTACGAGGCATCCGAGTATCAATTTGTTTTGGGCGATCATCTCTATAGTTCTTGGGAGGGACATCTCTTCCTTTCAACTCACGCCTAAAATAATTATTTGTTTCATTAATACAAATCAGGGAATTAAATTTTATACCTTCCTTTTCATATTAGAGTGCATTTTGCATCCATCATACCGAACTTCACTGATGACGTTCATCTTATTGTCCTTTAAAATGTCATCCATGAAGTTCCATATGGTGGGTGTAATACAGCTTATACACAGCAATCCAGGCAAAACAAAAGTTTAAAAAATTTCTATCACACATTTCTGAACGGAAACATGTGCTTCAGGAAAAAAAGCAAAATAGTCCAGCATGATCAAATTCCATGAAGCCAAAATTATAGATAATGAAGGTAATAATGGGGCAGTCCATGAATTACATAACATGAACATTACCATTTTTAAAATACTCTTAACCCTCCATAATGCTCCTGTAATAATACATTTTACCCCCACCTTGTAAATAATTATGTAATGCTAGCTCTACTTCTCCACCCCCCTTCACAATAAAATAATTGTGATGATTTTCAGAAAAATGTGGCAAGAAATTTTGGCACACTGACTTAATCTTTTGTACCTCATAACTCTGTGCTCTCACTGAGCAGTTGGAGTATATAGATTACCAGGTGAAATACAGTGGAGCTTCTTTAACTCGAACTTCAAGGGAAAGATTATAAGTTTCGAGTTAACAAGTTTTCAAGTTATAGAGGACTTCAAGATAAGGTATTTAACATTATCAATTTCGACTTATAAAGGCATATGTTATTCAAGTTATAGAGTCATGAGAAAATAAAAATTTGACTCATATAGATTTATTTTACTACATTTGTGTTGTACATAATTACATGTATAAATATTATTTTATGGTACAGGAATAACTTGAAAATATCCACATATTAAAATAAATCTGTAATTTTCTTTTGAGTCAAGGAATTAACACAATTGACAATTCAGTTGTATTTTCGATTGCAAACAAGGCACTAAATATGTTGACCACGATATCACTACATCTTTCAATGAAAGTATGAAATCATTTCTTGGAATTGGTTATTGATGACAAAGAAAGTATTGCTTAGAGTTAAAGAGTCTTGCGAAAAGAATTTCAATTTACAGAGGCCGCAAATTGCTTTTTCCATATTGCTTTTTCGAGTTACAGAGTTTGCTAGATTTGTAGTTTGAGTTAGAGAGCATGATATGTATGGATGTCACGTTCAGTTCAAGGGATTTCAAGGGAAATCATGTTTAGTTCAAGTTATAGAGTATAAATAATTCGAGTTGTAGGGTTTTTTGTACTTCAACAGAAGGGAATGGCTAATTTCTTCGTCTTAGAGAGGATTTCAAGTTAATGGGTTTCAAATTTGGGTAATATTGAGTCTCGACTACTTCAATATTAAGAGCACAACACAAACATACCCTACAAAATTAGTATTACATCACACTAAGGTTACCATCCAATTACCCTACAGTAAAGCACAATAACTATATCAGAAATCTCCCCTCCCTCCTAGGGTGCATTATGTCATGTATGGACAGACCCAATAAGAAAGATAAGAATGGAAGTGATTCATACTATGGTCAAAAACTTTGTGAAACTTTAGGAATGGAGACAAACAATTATAACAGTATCTTCATCAACATAATGTTTGCCTAAATACAGGAAGCATCATTTTCCAAAAATTGTAATAATATTAATTTTAATTTTTTGTTATAACTTAAACTATGTAAGTTAAAGGTTTTTTAATGGTACACCCACACAGCAAAAGTATTTAGACTTTTATAATAAAATTATCTAACAGTACTGCACAATGGAATATAGATTTCATTTTTCTTCAGCCCTGAGAGAAAACTAAAATAATACACAACTTCAGCATACACATAACTAATTTATTGACCTCAACTAAAGAACATTACTGAAATTTAAACCCCTTACGTAATTTTTAATTAAACGTAATTGTAATAGTAATCTGATTTCGGTTATCATAAATAAAGATACAATGGATTTTTAAATAGTGATATAACAGATAATCAAATAGTTGACATTAGCATTATCATCAAATACATGTATAACTTGGCTATTTTTTTGTTTGTTGACTTGTGAAATCTTAAAAACTTTAGAAGATGAATGTCCAATTTTTACAATATTCAATATGAATAATTTAAACTAACAAAATAATTACTAATTTTAAATACACAACTTTGTACACAAATTAATGTACACAACTTTGGCACGGTTGAGTACATTAATTCTGTAGCCCCATCCTTGCCCGGGTTTTTCTCAGTTTTTCCTTCGGGTAGAGGCGGATTTCTTATACAGGTTCTCTAGGGTTTGTCTAGGGGCGTGTTTATTGTAACAATAAATTGTGAATTTAGTGTTATTTCAATTCTTATGATTTGTAAACAGTATACTCAGAATAATCTATAGTTCGATAATAATTCGTAAATGAAACGAATTTTTTTGTGTTAAATTACAAATATGTTGATATTCTATTAGTATTATAACTCGTATCTAACGTTTTATCTTATCTAGGAATTTTTGCTGAAATTTTTGAATCCGCCTCTGCCTTAGGGCCCTTGATCAGAATTGATGGGATGGTCCCTTGCTTGCTTCTGGAGAGTAAAATATTTTATTGTCCTCCACATGGTCATACGCAGTCTGTACTGTTTTTTGACAATAAATTTATTATTATTATTATTATTAAATATTGCTCGGCATGTAAACAAAGAATATTTTTTTAAAAATTATATTAGAAGTAAGACTTAGTACAAATTTACTTACTTACATCTTACAAACAACAATGCAAAAAATATGTTAAATGTACATGATAGTAAAGGCTTATTGACAAAAATTTAAGTTCCAGCTCAAAAAAAGAAAGTCTGGAAGGGTATTCAGAAACAAGAAAGAGAGAGAGAGAGAAATCTCCATTTTCCGTGTTTATAAGCATTTTAAAGCATTGATTTACACAAAAATAAACTAGTGGTCATCACAGAAATTGATTAAAGCTAGATCACAAAGAATGAGATACTTTTTACCACTAACTTATCTTTCCTTTCTTTTTCCCTGTGTTTTCTTTCTTCTTCCCTTTTCTTCATCATTTGCTGACTACGTTCTCTTTCCTTTCCAGTTTTGCCAAGTTCCTCCTTTTCTTCATGATCAGGGTTACGAAGAACCTTTGGAGAAAACAGAAAATATATCATAGTTAACACACAAGGTACTCATCTTTCTGCCAATAACAATATGCATCAAGATTCACCTAATAACATATTTTATATCCAACACTCAAAATTTTTTAAAAGATAATTGTAATTCAATTATTTAGGATCTAGATAATTTATACAAATTATCTTTAATTCATTAAATATATTCTTCAATTTTCTCAAAACCTGAAATTCTCAAATAATATACAATATAAGGTGTCAGGAAATAGTCAATACAACACAAAGACAAAATTTATAAAGAAGTAGAAAATACTTGATTAATTTATTTTTAACATTAAGAATCTTGTCCACTCTCAATTTTGCTATGAATGAATTTTACCATATTTCCTCATTTAAACCGATGAGTAGACTAAAACACAAGGTCTGGTAATGTTTATATCGAGGTCATTTGAAAACCAATACAACAAGACATTAATCACAATATCTCCTTTCTTATCTGTTCCTCAAAACCATATATTTTGAAGTTTTATGAATCAAATAAAACAAATTTTGTGTACATGATGTTGGTAACACACTATAATAATGTAAAACATTATTTATGTATTATACATTAATGTTATTAAATAAGAATGTATTTTAGGACTCTTGCTCCTATTCTTAACTATAGTTGATTTGGTTTCTTAAAAGTTCTAAAACACATCCGAAGCAAACAAAATAAGTGGGTGGGGCTAATATCTCGCATACAATATTTTCTTGTAGTGACTCTCATAGTTCTTGAAGAATTTTAGATCATCTCAAGACAAACGAATGCAAACCAAAACTACTTCTCATAATAAACAATCAGCATGAAATCCTTCCAGATTTTTCTGATCTTTTTCTTTTTGTATACTTTAATTTGTCCAACATATCTCACGCAAAACACATTAATTTACAAAGCTTCATAAAACAATCTTAATTATCTTTCAGATTAGAAAAAAAAATTGCAAAACATTTTTTCCATATCTTTTTAAATATAAATTTTTTATTTATAATAAAAATAAAGTAAATTTTATTTTATTCCATAAATAGACATTCAAAGATAAGAGAAATTACAATCAAGAGAAATGTTTTCTTTGATACGGGAAAAGTAAAGAGTAGTAAACGGGAAAAGCAAAGAGCTCATCAAAACTCAAATAATACTTTCTAATACTTGAGATTCACTCAGAACTCATTATTTGTATACTGTTGGGTAAAAATATAAATGATTTTCATGACCTGAAGAGAAATTGTGATTCACAACATGTTGTATTTACCTGTTGTTGTTGTTTCGGTTAATTAATTATTAATATCATGGTTTCTTGGAGTCAACAGATAAATAATAAAATAAATTCAAGAGATAAAAAATACGACCCACCATTACAAACATAGGAGAGATACCATTACAACAACAGGAGGAATGACGATTTGCAATTTAGAATGAAGAATCAATTATATTTATTTCCTTTAATACTAACTTTCAGAACAGAGTCACCATCTTTCCGGCGTTTCCTTTCCTCCTCTTTGATTCTTTTACGTTCCAATTCTTTTCTTTTTCTTTCTTCTCTTTTCTCCTCCCGGACTCTCTGGCGTTCTGCTCGACGTTGTTTAATAAATTCTAGAAGAGGTGTTGTAACATCTTTCTTGGATGCTGCTGCAAGTTATTGAATGAGTATGAATGTACAAGTCACTTAAGTTCATCTTCACACAAATTCAGATTAATTCAAATACAGAAATGGTATTATTCATATTTCTGTTAGACTTTCTTAATGTAGTCTTTGAATCATAAAAAATCATTCAAATTTTTTAGTGAACGTAATGTAACAAAGTGTTAAAAGGAAACTGCTGCTGATCATTAACCTTCATTCCTATACCAAGTACAGTCAATTCTATAAAATCATTTTTTATGCCAAGGTATCCATTTCATTATTTTTTCATACAAATAACAAAAACTTAGCACTCACATTCAGTTGTCAAAGTGAGTAAGTGCTCAGCACTAGCTTGTTTCACACTACTAGTGTCCTTATTTTCCTCTAAACTTGCTACAAAAGATAAAAATACAGGATCATCTTTCAAAGTCCCAACTTTTGGATCTTTTTTACGACCAACTCTTTTCTTTGGAACCCTTTGAAATGGAGCAAACTCAACCACAGCAGGATACTCATTTCCTGCCAAAAATTAACCATTATGATATATTATTACATGTTTCTCAGAACAAAAGTTCAAAATTTCAAAAACAAATATTAAAACCATACCTTTATTATCCATGAAGACATAGTTGTCAAATTGCTCATAAAATGTTAGAAGATCATCCATGTTAACGAAATTGATGTAAGCACGAGAAAAAGCATTTGGACCAAGACTCATGTCGGCTCTCACAAAGTAAATGTAATCATGTTCCGGCAGTGGCGAGACATGGTCTATGAAAGACTCAAGCGTCATTGTAGGAGGTAAGCGCCTTATTACAACCTTAAACAAAAACAAAAAAATTAAAAAATGATAAGGAAGGCAAAGGAATAAAGGGGAAATATAAATAGAATATCAATTACCACATACAATTACATTAAATTATATAAGACATCAATTATTATAATCTATACATCATCATCAAATTATACATTAATTTTTTAATTAAGAAATCCTCTTTCATATGTAATGGAATAATGAAATTCATATTAGCATAACAATTTTTTTTATTTCTCTGCTTTTCTCAAAGGATAACTCCAGATCACACATAATATTCAAGTAAATTTAGTATGGAATACACTTTGCACAAGATAACTAGAAGTGAAAGTCCTCACATTCAGGTACAAAAAAACATTATTTAAAAGACAAGCTTAAATGAAATATATAAGAAATAATAAAATTTGAAACACAAGTAAAACAGAAGTAAGTAAATGAAATTGACTAATAGACACCTTGGTGGGTGGATGATTGCGTTCCTTTTTTTCTTTCTTCTCATTTTCATTTGATTCTGATTTCAAAGCTGACTCTGAGGACTTAGGGGAAACTTTATTAAGAATAATAGGTTTTTCTTGAAACACAACTCTCTTACTTCTAGTCCCTTGCTCATCAGACACAGATTCTTTGGATTTGCTTTTCAGAAGAGAACTCTGTGAAGAGCTCTTTACTTCTTCCACATCCATTTCACTCATAATTATGCTCCGACTTTCTTTGGACCAGCTAGGAAGATAATTAGGATAGATCTAGTCAAAGAGAATGGATTTATATCACTATACAACAATGAACTTGTCGGCCACAGAAAACAGGAGGTGGAAACAATTTTTTTATTATTCTCCGATTCATGCTTTGTAGGTTATAGTTTTCATTCGTTCTCTTATCAACGTCACGTACTGAAAAGATAATAACCTACAATACAAACACGAACATTTCATCATACGTCGCTTCTTGGTCTCCGAAATAAACAAAATTATTAGGAAAACACATAAGTTGACTCAATGCGCAGTCTCCAGCGCCTTATATTGACTATTCGTGACAAGTATATGATGTTATTCACAAGCCAAACTCTGGTCGATTCTCTTTTAAATGATCGTTAATATATTACAACATATATTAGCTACGCATTTTATCATCCCCTTTAATAATTCTCATTTTCCCGAGTAGAAAGGGACCCTTGCGCTGAAACACCGCCAAACACAAAACCTGCACTCGCCTGCACTGAACACAGATCACTACCACATCACTACCAACCACAGATTACAAACCAACATTGCGCAGCAAATTTACGATTCAACAGGGGTGTCCACAGAGGAGAGTTGATCTGACACTTTTTTTCTTTTGAGAGGTGTTAAAAATGTAAAATTATCTGGCATTGGGGGGGGGGGGCGGAATTGGGGTTAGAATTTCTAAAACTTATTTCCTTGAAGAATAATGATTGCTTTTAAAACTCGTTGATGTCTTGAGAATGGGGATTACTTGAATGTTATGGGATGAAAAATAATATAAATAAATAATAATAAATAAATTTTATTGTCAAAAAAGCAGTCCAAACTGCGTATGACCACGTGGAGGACAATAAAATAATTTACTCTTCGGAAGCAAGCAAAGGACAATCCCATCAATTCCGATCAAGGGCCCTAAGGCAGAGGCGGATTCAAAAATTTCAGCAAAAATTCCTAGATAAGATAAAACGTTAGATATGAGTTATAATACTAATAGAATATCAACATATTTGTAATTTAACACAAAAAATTTCGTTTCATTTACGAATTATTATCGAATTATAGATTATTCTGAGTATACTGTTTACAAATCATAAGAATTGAAATAACACTAAATTCACGATTTATTATTGCAATAAACATGCCCCTAGACAAAACCTAGAGAACCTGTACAAGAAATCCGCCTCCACCCGAAGCAAAACTGGAGAAAAACCCGGGCCAGGATGGGGCTACAGAATTAATGTACACAACCGTGCTGAAGTTGAGTACACATAAAACTAAATTAATATGAGCCATAAGACAAGACAATCATGCAAGAAAATAGTTTTTGAAATTGTTATAAGTTATTTAAAAAGTACTACAGCAATGGCGTGATAAAGTACAAGACGGATTTAATTTTTATTACAATCAATAATTCTTACATTGTAGAAACACTGGTGCAGGAGGTAGTTTGTAACTGTTGGGAGATAAATTTGAGTTGTATTGTGAGAGTGTTTTGTTTATCATTGTTGATGATGTTTGTACATCACTAAAACTTGTTTAATTAAAAACTGCGCTTTCTCTACAAAATATTTCTTTTTGTTAAGAAAACTTCAACAGGTTATGCTGCCCAGATAAAGCTTCGTTTTGAGGTGAAATTCGTGACGGAAAAATGAAATAAAACCCTAAAAACAGTACATGAGTGCGTGAAGTTTTGTCGCTACCAGATCGTAAGTAACATCATTTCTTCCTTCAACATGACTTCAAAACAAGATAACGTTTCTCACATTGAAAAATTGAGTGGGGTAAATAATTTTCACGTATGGAAACTACAAATAGACGTATTTCAATCCGTCGGTCTTGACGAGTTTGTGACGGGAGTTATCAAACTTGAAGACTTGACTGTCGATAAGGACAAAAAAGAGTTCATTCGAAAGGAGACTCGAGCTAAAAAACGATATTGGCCTCGGTTAATAAGACTGTTTTGTGTCACATAATACATTGTAAAACCTCAACGGAAATGATAGACAAAATAACCACGGTGTACGATCGTAAAAATGATGACCAGGTCAATGAACTTCTACAGACGTTTTACTCGCACAAGTACGACAAATCGAGTGATATGGCGGAAAATATCAGTACAGTTCAGAACCTAGCTTTCCGCCTGAATGCTCTTCAGCAGAATGTCACAGATGAGATGGTCATAACAAAACTTTTGTGCATGTTGCCATCTGAATATGCTAATTTTCGTACAGCTTGGGGATCTGTTTAAAAGACTGAACGTACGATGGATAATCTCATGACAAGACTTTTTGCCGAAGAAAAGATTATCGGAAAACCTAAAATCATCGCAAATTTTGCTTTTCAAACCTCTGAAAAGAAAAATACTCACAAGAAGACTGAAAATGCCCCAAAATGCTTCAAGTGTAAAAAGCCTGTATTTTTTTTAAATTCGTGTCCAATGAAGACTCCAATGATGACAATGAAAAGTGTTGCAAAAAGACCAATCACAAATCTGAAAGATGCTTCTTTCGTGCTGAACATGAAAAAAGAGAGAAAAAGACTTCCAGCAACAAAGTTGCTTATTTGACTCAAAATCCTTAAAAATTTGACACCTGTGAATTGAAATTTTACGTAGACAGTGGATCTTCGTCTCACATGACGAATCAACCCTCTATTTTGACAAATTGTAAAATTGAAAAAAAATGAAGTTAAAATACGTACTACTGGCATTGGAACTTTTGATGCCAAAGAATGCATTCTACAAGACGTAATACTTGCTCCTTCTCTAGACAGCAATAACAGAAATGGTGGGAAAGTACTTTTTACCAACGAAAAAGTCATGATTTCCAAAAACGGTCATGTACTTGAGGGGGAAAACAAGCAAATGGTTTGTAAGCTGTAAAACTTACTTCTGAAACCCCTGAAAAATTATCATGTTTTCAAGCAAAGAAGAAAAATGCGATTTACTGGCACAGAGTTCTCGGACATCTTAGCTATAAAAATTTGGAAAAACTACACAAAGAAAATTATTTGGGAATTTCTGATAATGATGTAAAAAGTGCAGAAAATACTTGCGATATTTGCCTAAAAGTCAAACAGACCCGTTTTCCATTTAATACAAAGCGAACCAGAGCCACCAGACCTCTAGAAATTATACATACCGATATTTGCCAAATTGAAAAACCTACGTGGGATGGATACTCCTACATATTAACGTTCCAAGACGATTTTACATGCTTTAAGCAAATTTATCTACTTAAGAAAACATCAGATACAGCTGAAACTTTAAAAAAATATGTAGCAAAAGTCGAATCAAAATGGACTTTGCCTGTTTATAAAATTCGTGCAGATAATGGGGCAAAATTCGCGAATGAAAACCTGAAGAATTGGGCAAAATCTAGAGGAACTATCTTTGATTTTACCATTTCGCATACGTCAGTTGAACGCTAAAGCCGAACTTTGTTGGATAAGACCAGAGCACTTCTCTATGACTCACGTTTACCTGCTGATATGTGGGGTGAATGTTCAAGAGTTGCATGCTATATACTGAATAGAAGCGTAACACAAAGCCTCCCAGTGTCAAAAACACCGTTCGAGATGTGGTTCGAAAAGAAACCCGACTACAGTAAAATGCACCTTTTTGGATGCACTGCTCATGCTAGAATACTCACCAAACTTAAGAAACTGGATAGTCGAAGTAAAAAGTATCGCCATGTTGGTTATTCACTGAATGGATACCGCTTGTGGGATGAAAATGCTCGAAAAATCATTTATGCTCGAGACGTTATTTTTGATGACCAGATTCCTGAAACTAAAACTGATAACAACTACGATGACGTCACCATTGTACTGGAAATTGAAGAAAACCCAGAAGAAACTGCAGACTCGTCCTCGTCTGCAACTCAAGAATCGAACGTCCAGAACAACACAGGATCTAACCCCGACAGTGAAGATGACCCAAACGTTCAACTTGAAATAGACGAATTGAATGAGACCATTTTTGGAGACGCCGAATCTGCAGACGAAAATGAAGAAGTACTTGGTCGAGGACATCGTACAAAACGACCTCCCGAGTATCTACAAGATTATGTGCTGCTAACATATCAGGAAGCAATAAATGGTCCGAATTCAAGCAATTGGAAGAAGGCAATCAACAGCGAGAAGACTTTTCTTAGGAAAAATGATGTTTTTAAATTTATACCTGCAAAAGACGCGAAAGACAAGAAACTCCTTAGTAGCAGATGAGTATTTAGACAAAAGAACAATGGAAAATTCAAGGCAAGACTAGTTGTGAGAGGGTGTGAACAACGCGAAGGGGACTATTAAGAAACCTGCAGCCCAGTTGTGAACACAAGTATTCTTCGATTCTTGCTTGCTTATGTAAAGGCTACTGATAAAACCCTAGTGATATTTGCTAGTGCCTTTTTGCATGATAATCTTTCGGAAGAACTTTACATGAAGTTTCCAGAAGGTTTTGAAGAAGAAAAAGGAAAGATATGTCTTTTACAAAAATCATTTTATGGACTGAAACAAGCTCCTACCAACTGGAACAAAACTTAAGTTGATTTCTTAAAAAAGGAAGGGCTCAATCAGCTCATCTCAGACAAATCAGTTTTCAAAAATCATGACAATTCACTCATCTTCGCAATTCATCTTAACGATGGACTTGTCATAGGAAAAAACCCCGATGTCATCATGAAATTTTTGAAAGATCTGAAAGAAAAATTTGACATTACGTTTGAAAAAGATCCCAAAGTCTACCTCGGAATAGAACTGAAAAATGAGAAAGAATACCTATTGCTTCATCAACCCAAATACATTGAGAAAATTCTGAAGGAATTTAACATGGAAACCGTCAAAAGCGTGAGAACACCTTCAACTCCAGGATCCATCGAAAACCTAACAAGAAATATCCCTATCGTGAAGTTGTTGGCAGTCTACTGTACCTGTCAAACCGAACCAGACCAGACTTAACATTCTCGGTTAATCAAGTCTCAAGAAATGTGGAAAACCCTACCGAAGGAGACATTTTGAAGGTCAAACGTATCTTCAGATATCTTCAAGGTACAAAAAATGTTGCACATAAAATATTCAAAAGGCGAAGACTACACCAAAACTAATGCCTACTGCGATTCTGACTTCGCAAATGATGAGAAAACTCGACGAAGCACCGGAGGTTACATCATCTTTTTCTGCGGTGGTGCCATCTTTTGGTCTACTAAACGTCAATCGAATATCGCCACTAATACTGCAGAAGCTGAACTCATAAGTGCAAGTATATGTGCAAAAGAAGTGTTTTTTCTGAAGCAGTTTTTTCATGAGCTCACAAGTGAAAATTTGAATGTAAATTTGCATATCGTTAATCAGAGCACCATTAAGATGATTGAAAATGGATGTAGTGGAAAAAGATCCAAACACATTGATATCAAGTATAAATTTACTGTCGAAAAGATAAAGGAAAACAATTTTGTTGTAAACTATTGTCCATCAGAAGATCAATTAGCAGATGTTTTTACAAAGTCATTGACTCCTATTGATTTTGACAAATTAAGAGATAGATACATGCATTCCACTGAGTAAAATGATTTTAAAATTATTTGTTCAATGTTAAAATTTTTATGTACAAACAAAGATTCAAAAAGGATTCAAATTTAAGGGGGAATGTTGGGGGAGAAATTTGAGTTGTATTGTGGGAGTGTTTTGTTTATCGTTGTTGTTGTTTGTTCATCCCTAAAACTTGTTTAATTAAAAACTGCGCTTTCTCTACGAAATATTTCTTTTTGTTAAGAATGAAAACCTCAACACTAACCGCGGATTTGAAGAGATTCAATTTTTCATAATATCTTTTATATTATTGGTCAGGGAATTATATTGAACGATTCCCGAATGATATGGTCCTTTTTGGCAAAGAGTGGTTGACACTCTAGGGCGATGAGTATTATTGCTATTGCAAGCATTGTGTTCGTGAACGAGACTGTTTCGTATAAAGCAAGGGTGGCACTTCAGTAATTCGGTCTTAACAAACACGACCGTTTCATAAATATAAATGCAGGGAAGTATTAAGATATTTAATTCCTTGAATAAAGGTTTACAAGAGTTTCGGGGCTGAGATTTACAAATTTTCCGAACTATCCTCTTCTGAGTTCAGAAAGTTTGAATAATCCTACCGGAATTGCCCCAGAAGGTAATGCCATAACGTAAATGGGAGTAAACGTTTGCAAAATATACGCAACGCGAAATATGTGGACTAACTACGTTAACTAAGATTCGGAATGCGTAACACAATTTGCTTAATTGGGAATTAAGATTGTCAACGTGACAATTCCATTTGAGGTTGTCTTGAATATTGAGACCTAAGAATTTTGTATTCGTAACAGTTTTTAATTGTGTTCCGTTTAAAGAAAGAGAAACCTGGGGAAAAGATTTTGTGATACTATTGTGAAATGACATAGACACTGTTTTGTTAGTGTTTACAATGAGACGATTTGCATGGAACCAAGTTGAAAGGTTAGACAAAACGTTTTGAGCGTTGGCGTGTTTACATAGTAAATTAGTGACATCAGCAAAAAGAACCATTTTGCAATCTGATGTGGATGATGACATGTGGTTACATACAATAAAAAGAGTATAGGGCCGAGAATTGATTCTTGGGGTACTCCGCAAGTAAGTGGCTTTGTTTCTGAAAGACAACGCTAAAGTATTTTATTTTTAGTATAGGATATTCCGACCTGTTGATATATCTTTTAAAAAAGAAGTTAGCCATTGATGTGGAAGTCCACGAATGCTGAAAGAATGCAATTTGGAAAGGAGAATTCCGTGATCGATGACATCGAATGCTTTGGATAAGTCAAGAAAAACACCCTGAGGATTTTCTCCATGGTCAAGACATGTGGTAACATCATTTAAGAAAGAATATATGGCGCTTGTAGTGGAAAAGGATTTCCTAAAACCGTGTTGATCGTCAGAGAAAATGTTATTTTTTGATAAAAAATCTAGAAGACCCTTATAGAACAATATTTCTAGGATTTTTGAGAAAGTGGGTAGTAGAGATATTGGTCGATAATTTCCAATAATAAGTTTGTCTCCTTTCTTGTCTAAAGGTTTCCTTTTAGCTCTCTTAAATATGTTAGGAAACTCCCCTTCTGATAAAGAACTATTAAAAATATTTATGAGTGGATTTAATATAGCGTGGGATGAAAATTTAACAATAAACTCGGGTATATCATCTATGCCTGTTGAAAATTTGTTTTTTAAAGAGCTGATGATTCTCATGACTTCACTGGGATTAGTTTCGGAAGTGAACACAAAATTGGGTACGTGGGTGGATATAATTGGAGGACATTCATTTAGATATATTGAGTTCGTTATTTTACGTACTTCTGAGAAGTAAGAATTAAACAAATTTGCGATGTCCTGAGGATTTTTCTTGTAATTTATTGATTATCTAAACATTTAGGGAAAAGAGAGAATTCTAAGACCTTTCTTTGTATTGTATAAAAATTGTGTAATACACAATAATTCTCTGAGAAAAAAAAGTTAGGTACCAAGTAAACTGTACCAAAAATGTTACTAACTATTTAAAAATAAAATTGAGTTTTTACATACGTTTCTCTTGTGGATTTACAACTTTATTTCAATTCTTTTTATTGATTTTTTTAGCTAAAAGGATTCTATGCTGTTTTATTTTTAGTTTGGTTGTGAACATCCTAGGAAAAGTTCTGTACTTATTACTCCATTCTTTGAAAATCATGGTGCATAAAACACTAATATTTTATCCCTAGTACTTAACATATTTTCTTTCTTTTCAATACCATTTTGATGTTTTCATTCTGTTCAAAATGTGGTAATCAATGTTTACTTATTTTAGTTTTTCAATCCCAAGTAAGTTATTCTATACTACAAGTTGGGCCAAAGTAAACAGTTCTCTTATCTCTTTTAAATATTTTTAGATTTATTTTTTTGCATTAATAAGATTATCAAAAAGATTTCTCAAATAGTGTCTAAATAAGATGGATCTCACTAACTTATTTTTAACTGTTCCAGTTCGTAAAATAGCTGACCCATTTCTTATTACACTGGTTGGGTAACAAATTACAGGTGACACGGGTAATAAGCAGGCGCGGATTCACGGGCGGGATTATAGGAGTCATGATCCCTCGTACCCCCCACCAAAAAAAAAAACAAAAAAAAACACAGACAATGTGTTTTAGTCGCGGAAAGACGTAAGTGATTCTCAAAAAGATTGACGCATTTGAACAGCTTTTTAATCAGTAATTAGAACTGCAGTATATTTGTGGAAATGATTAGGCTACCAACTCACAGCATCCCTACCCAGTTTGACAATGTTGTAGTGGCGGCAATGGTGGTGCCATAATTGTTGTGAGTGGACGTAAGTGTGAATCACACATGATATGCTCCTGGGAAGAGGGTCGTCTTCGGAGGTACGTCAGTCTCGGATCGCTGCCCTGAGATGCTTCGCAATGCAGCTGCCATGATAATTAGAGATTCCTTTTTGAATACTTTGGAAAACTGCATCATCAACTTGTATCCCATCATTCACAAACTTCTGCGAATTCTTACTATAATTCCAGTAATTTCAGCAACCTTGGAGCACAGTTTTTTTACCCTGCGTCCGCTGAAAACTTGACTTCAGTCTAATGTTGGTGACGAAAGACTCACTGCACTGGGCTTGCTCTCATGTCAGTTCACCGTCAAATTCCACTGGACCCAGAAGCAATTATTCATAGATTTACTAAGAGGAGGAATAGGCGCCTAGAATTTGTATGATAAATATGTATCCTAAATGAGTCAGAACTGTTTATTTTGTTTCTTGTTCGTGCTTGATTTATTCCCATGATGTTTTAATTTAAAACCAATACTTCAATATTCATAGATCACTTTTTAGGTACTTAGTGTTGGTGCTTTGTAACATTGTAATCAAAGAAATTGGAGATTTTAGCCAATCTTTTCTACAAATTTTATTTAGTACTAGGTAAAAGTAAATAGAAAAAGGTAATTTTTCAATATGTTTTTCATGGTAGGGCAATTCTAAATAAATTTTGACACCCTCGGCCAAAGCCAGTCACAAGAATTAATGACGCATTCAAAATTTGACTTCTAAGGGGAACAGTCCCAGTCGTATACAGCACTTGTACTTAATTTTATTAGAAACCTCAGCTGCAGCGCGGTTTCCGTTCCCGTTCTTGTAAAATTAAATGTTTCTATATCTAAAAAGGTGAATAACATTTTTGCATCTTGAATTATAATAAACATTTCGCATCTATCACTTTCACCTGTCCCATAAAAATTTAAAATATCTCGGAAGTACGGCATTACCATTGAGAACCCGCTCTCAATACTTAGATGGCCTAAGCTTACATTTTTCTATAAAATTTTCTAATTTTTTTCCGAGGTTCGGGAGCATTTTGGAATGTCTCATACCCAAGACTATATATTCTTTTGTTATAACCCCCGTAAATATTAGTCTATATCTGTCCCTGGCAATAATAAACCAAATATTTTTTTCCATTTTAAGTTTGCAGAATTGCTATTTTTATAAAGGTGACTACTAATGCAATATGTTATAATGCTAGCTAATCATTACCATAACTTCTTTGAAACTTTCTTTTACTATCACATTCGAATCTTCCTACCGTCCTCTCCCTCATATTGGAAATACTGAAGTAACGTTTGTATGTATATTATACTGAAGCACGCAAGGGATCATCCCATCAATTCCGATCAAGGACCCTAAGGCACAGGTGAATTTAACATTTCAATACACTCCATTAATAAAAATAGTTCCGTATGTTCGGTATGTACAAGTTCAGCATATCTTTTATTTCATACCTCATCTTTGGCAATTGGCTAATTATGTCTGAAAAAAAAAGAGGTATTAACAAAAAGTAACACATATATCAGAAATAACATTAACGACTGATCTAACGTCGTCAACAAGGTATAATTATAGTTCCAACTAATGAGTGACTACAAACCAGGAGCTTGTTGGAGAAGAGAGAAATCCCGAAAATGAGTTTTGGAAAAACGGGCTTAAAGTTATTCAACTGCCAAGGGTAAACAATAACTGTAAGGGTGAACAAAAAAAATTCGAAATCTCTTCATTTAATAATACCAAAATTTTATTTGATTTATTTTTTATGTAATATTTTTTTAATTTTCCTGTTCAAAAGTGCTGATTGTCTTAGAAATGTATTTCTATTTCAATATTAGATATTGCTAACAGTAAACTGATCTTCCTCTAATAATTATATTAATGTCTATTCCTAATACTAAACAAAATGTATTTATTTATTTTTCATTAAATAAATAATTATTAATCCTAATTCACAAAAAAGTAAGAATCCAGCAATTTTTTAAGCTTAAGGAAATCGAAATAAAAACCAAACCAGAACATAATCTACAGAATGTTTATTTATGAATCATGGACTATCAGAATGAAGTTGATTGAAAATTGTTGAATAAATTGAAATCTATTTCATTGTCGTCCTCAGTTCATTTGCCTCTTCGTATTCCAGTGCTTCAATTCCACCATCGATCGCTTCTTGCAAAAAATTTGACACGAAACAAATTCAAAAAGATCTAGCAAGTTTTCATTTCCTCGCAAAGAGCGTGTGAGAAAGGATACCTGAGTGGGAGCTCTGTTCTATTAAGATATATTCATTATTGTAGAAATCCACAAAACATTGTGACAGTAACATACTTTAATTTTTCAGAATGTTACTTTGGGTTTACTAACAAAACCCTTCCAATTATAATTAATACTACAAGGATAAAATTGAATGTTCAACTACAGTAGATAGAAAGTAAACATTCCTCATCTGAAAATAAAGAACACCCCTCACACTTAACGCCATCTGTTCAATTAACATATGAAGAAATGGTCCATATTTACAAGAGTGTATACACAATTTACGCTCAACTTTTTGTATATTCCACACATCTTGATGGGTTAGTGGGAAAATATTGTTGACATTTGGTCATTAATCTCTTTAACCCTTGCAAATATTTTCTTTGAGTTTCATCATTCATTACATGGGCAACGTTTTTAGAAAAAATTTTTTCTCTTCCAGTTCGAGCATGTATTCCAACCATAGTGACACCAATTGGCCACGGAGCATTCCCAATAGCCATTTGAAGGTAAGCATCACTAGCCTATAGACGAAAAGATAAATTATTTAATTATTTGTTTTAAAAAAAGATACCACACAATTTAAATATTTGTTAACCAAAAAAAATATTCATTAGCAAACACTACATCTAACTAGAATAAAATAAAAGCTGTTCTACCTTTATATAGTCTCTTTCAAGCATATATCCAGTAATTTCAGTAAGACTTTCTGCTATATCTTCCGGAACTGTTTTAGTTTTGAGTTTTCTTAGTAATGGTTTTAGATAAACTTGAGTTTGTGTATACGTAGCACATGCTAATTTTCCCTTCACAGTCATCTTTTCAGCAGCAGGTCGACTGTTAAGCTGGTTACCCCACATTTTCAGAAGAAACTGTAATCACAGGAATAAAATGAAAAACAAAATTAAGTGCCACCAAGTTTCCAATTTTTAGAAGTCAACAGAATATAAGTCAAATAATGAAAAAAATTGCATTTGTTAAATAACTGAACTTTTATAATTGCAGGAAGATAATATTTGTTAATATTCAATAGATGCTATATTGAGCAACTAATTATTTTTGTTCTTACTTAAGTGAGACACACGTGATTTTTTCTTGGGGCACACAAATGTTAAATCTGCCTTTGTGTTGGGGACCTTGATTGGAACTAATTGAATAGTCTCATCCTTCTTTGCATTAGAGAGTACCTTCCACGTGGTCATATGTAGTTTATAAATACTTTTTTGTCAATAAATAAACTTAATTTTTCAAACTTTGAATTTTAATTGACTTTATAAATTTAACTTTATTTTAGTTACAGTAATATTTAAAACATTCCTAATAAATAGAATAAAAAATTCAATCCCTTAACATTTAAAGTCATATGTTTATCAAGAATTTGAAAACAATATTCAGAGGTTGAAATGAAGAAGAAGAAAACAAAGAGAACACAAAAAGTTATATTATATGAAACAAATACAGAGTTACCTGAATGAAATGAGTAATGACATTCATATCAAGATCTCTATCACCCTTTCCTAAATTAATAGCCATTTTTTGTATCTCATCATAAGTAATTCCATCATCTTGAACTTTTACATCAGTAGAACTACGTCCGTCAGCATCTTGAACTTGAGAAGCAAGAATTTCATCAAGAAATGCTTGATCCACTTTTTCTAATGCTTCTTGGAAATCATTTCTCAAACCCTAGAAAAATAGAAATTATAAAATAATAAGCATTTTATGATACAATATTTTATTTAATCTAAATAATGTTCATTCAAAAATCCTCTCAACCTAATTAAGTATTCATAAATTAACCCAATACTTCTCATACAATAAATTTTAAAAACAAAATATATACATGGAAATAAATGGAAATCTAACAAGGCAGATCTAATCCAATCCAATTTGTATGATATATTTGATACATCATACATAATCTAATATATCTTGAAACTAAGATTTTCTACAAGTAATAAAATAGTGGGGAACAAAGCAATCACTCAAAGTGATCACAACAGTGAAATTTAGTGATCACAATGGAAAAGAAAAAACACAAAATAGTTTAGCTCAAAGAAAACAACTTTTAAATAATACACACTATTGTATAATCTACACTTTATCAATTATGCTTCTGTTTGATTCACGGAAAAATAGCTATCATTTTATGGAATTCTTAATTAAGTATCCTCATTTGATGTACAACATAGACTTCTTATTAGTGTAATCTTCTAAGAAATGCTTTGTTTGCGAGATATTTGGAAGAAAGCGGGAATTTTTTTTTAGTGTAAATCACTTAAATGTTAATTTTGATACAGTATTTGATGACCAAAAACATGAAACAGTGTTTTTGTTCATACAATACATTTAACACCATAAAAATGAGGACAAAAAGATAATAGTTACTTTTGAGAAAAATAAAATCACGTTTTCGAATTTGCCCAAAACTCCAACCATTTGACAGAATTTCACATGTAATATACCCATTTGACGCAGAATTTAATAAACTTATATAACAGCAATTTTTTATATCTTAGAAGCAATTTTGGCCTTTCTTTCCTGGCCTAAGAGTAACACAGAAAATTAGCAATCAAACATTATCACCAATGTAAATTAAGAAATAATTTTTAAAAGTAGTCACTATTTAAATTTGTAAGAAGAGGAATTTAAATTCATCTTATGAATACAAATTGTTTAGCATGTTTGCTCCTGTATTAAAATTTTCATAACAACATTCAGCTATTTTATATGATTTGTCTGAGAAAAATTCCATATTTTTTAATATATGTTCCAATGGCAAACAACCAATTTTTTTTTCTTATTACCTATGTTTTAACTCAGTTTCTTGAACTTGCATTAAATACAAAATAATTTGTTTATAAAAGAGATAAGATGTGCAAATCATGTAAAAAAAAGTAATTCTCAGAATATTATCAGATAGATCAAACAAACAAAAAAAAATTTTCCACCCTTTTTATAGTGAGAGCACAAAAACTTTGGATATTTATTTATTATGTGAATCCATGTAATTATTGCCAAACATCAACTGAATGTTATATATAAATCTAATGTTATGTTACCATATTTAATTTTAGTAACACCTGATGAAGGCATCAAACAGGATTAAAATGTGATGTTTTGTAGAATTTTCACAATAAATATTATTACTTTTTTTTTTACAAATTACAATTTCATACTATAAAAAACACACTACAAATTGAAGTATTTCTTTCCTACCTTGTTCACTTCAGGCTCCAAGATTTCACTGCGTCGTAATCGTCGAAAAGCATCAACTTCAGATTCTCCAAAAAGCAGTATAGGTTCTGCTCTTTCTCGCAGTCTCCTTATTACCTCACGTCTTGGTAAAGTAGCATGATCTGAACTATCAGTGGCCACATTCTCATCACCACTTACATTGCCTGAGTAATAAAACAAATTCAAATTAGTAGGTAGAATAAAAGGAAACACCAGAAACCAAATAAACAAAACAGACCTTGTTCGTCATGTTTCACATCTGACTTCTGCAAATGACAATTGGAGAAACCATACTTGTTTTTATATTCTTCCTCCTCTTTAGCAACTAATTCTGCTCGTTTAAAATATTTTTTACCAGATTCCTTAAAATAAACATGAATTACATGAGACATAAATCAATTATCTAAATATATACAATAATATATATGCAATAATAACAAAAAAATGGATCTAAAGATGACCTAGATGATAAATGCATTTTTAAATTTTTTAAATTTGAGAGATATTGCATCAAAGGGAGAAACTCAAAAGGAATAAGGTATAAAAAATAATTATGTACCAGCAATTTTTTTTCTTCAAGAAGTTTCCTTTTTCTTTCAATTTCTGCTTTCAAAACATTCATCTTAAAATGACCACTCAGTACATCCAATATTTTACTAACTTAGTGAGCACACTAGCTTCTAAATCTATATCAGCACAACTCTAACAACGAAAGAGTACTCAAATCCAACTATAAACTCAATTAAGTCCAACATATTTTAAGTTAAGATATTATCATTATTCAGAAAAATAACATTAATAAATAACTAATACTTTTATGGATTTTGATATAATTGCATGTTTAATAACTCGACACTTTTTAACACAGAGCCGTAACTCAGTATCTGTGCAAAATTCAGAGCAGTTTCAGATTTAATACTAACTATAGTTTTAGGACGATAGGTTATGCGCAAATGTCAACATCAACACACGACCTACTCGATCCAAGATCGTCCAAGACCGACAACCCACGACCTACTTGATCACACTACTAAACTGAGCTATTAGGGTTGCCCTTCAAATGAGAATTGTCATACAAGCCTTCCTAAATTATATCATAGTTTCATCCTGTTGGGTTGAAAAGTCGTTGAAAAACTCCTAAAAAAGAATCAACAGTCTATGTTCAGGTTTTATAATATATTTAACACCATAATAACTATGATTCTGAATGAATTTGACCTTTGTTTCAGAAATACCATGTACATACTCGTATATTTAATTTAAAATATTTTATCGATCCTAAAAACGTGTTTGTTGTATGTTATGAATTACGGTTTTCTTAACCCACTTTCTTTAAGATAGTGATATATTGAAATTTAATTCAGAAGCAAATTAAAAGATTTTATTTATAATTTATGCGTCGGGGGCGCGGGCTTGAGTTCCATACAAGGGGAGGCGGGTTTGACGTTAAACATACGGATTTAAAATGTATGTAATAAAAATCTTTTGTCACGAGAATAATATTTCATAAATATTGAGGTAAAGTGGTCCCAATAATGCTTCTATTACAATAAAACTTAGTACACTAAAACACTTGCAGAACTCTCCCCAGCACAGTCCTACTCGAACATTTATAGTGCACAGCGATTATTAGCTATTAGAACGGTTTTTGCGTGATATTTGTTTCCATGCTGCACTACTGCTATCTAGGTTCACCATCCATTCTTATATCTAAATACTTAATTCTATAATCAATGACTGTGACGTGGCATTATCAATATATACTGCGGCGTGATGTGTTAGTAAGAAAGACTGTGTCCTATGCACATACAAAGTTCTAATTGAAATTCGTAAATAATAAAAAGTAATAAATGTCATACCCGATCTGATGTATGATGGAATGAATGCCCATGAGAATTATTTAAACACTTCAAGAATAAAATTATACTACTATATAAGTCGAATGTGTTACTGAATATACAAATATGTGATGTTAACTTGTGAGTCTTCTAGAGCATTATGTACATGTTTAAAAACGATCAAAAAGATAGAATTCTCTTTCAGGACGCTTCTGTCGGGCAGGCGAATAGCACTGCTACGTTGTCGTCATCACCTGCCCGCTGCCGC
The DNA here is from genome assembly GCA_002313205.1 of Laupala kohalensis. Lineage (NCBI taxonomy): Eukaryota > Metazoa > Arthropoda > Insecta > Orthoptera > Trigonidiidae > Laupala > Laupala kohalensis. The sequence continues at coordinate 51,513 of NNCF01130481.1, forward strand.
TCTGGTTTGTGCGAACCTTGATTCTACTTGCCGAATCTTACGAATTAGGAGGGGTCTTACAATTTCTTTTCTTTATTTCGAGGGGGAGGGATGGAGAGTCTGATTCATAGGGTTTGAGAAGTGGGTAAGCCTGCACAAATCTACTCAACGTCTTGGTACATTTCCTCCCTACATACTTGCTTGAACTCACGGCTCCCAGATGATAAATAAATAAATAATAAATAAATTTTATTGTCAAAAAACAGTACAAACTGCGTATGACCACGTGGAGGAAAAAAAAACTAATTTACTCTCCGGAAGCAAGCAAGGGACCATCCCATCAATTCCGATCAAGGGCCCTAAGGCAGAGGCGGATTCAAAAAATTCAGCAAAAATTCCTAGATAAGATAAAAAGTTAGCTGCGAGTTATAATACTAATAGAATGTCAATATGTTTGTAATTTTAAGCAAAAAATTACATGTAGGTTATTGTAATTGTTATTACATATAGGTTATTGTAATTACATGTAATCTTTAGATTATTTTTAAAGCAGACAGCGGTTAATTTAATCTATTAATGACCAGTTTCTCCTTGAGAAAATGGACTAGCAAGAAGATTCGCCACTGTATTAAAAGTGAAATACTCCACCACGAGCTCGGAAGCACGACTGAATATAGACAGACTCAAAATTACTGAGAGCCTAGAAGTGTCACTGACTAAACTCCATTAATTATGAATGCTTCTAATATAAGAGTTCATCTACCTTGAGGAGACAGACGACCCATTAACAGAGAGAAACGACCAGTGCCCAGCACCGACCTTCTAAATATTAACAACGCAGAGAAGCGCCGACTCACACGGCGAAGAAGTTGCTCTGAGCAGCAACCGCTTCAAACAAGATACGAACTCCTAACTCTATGAACACCGCTTCCTTTTGATATGTTTCGTTGCACCAAAAATGTGAGTTATGTTTTTTATACGATTAAGACATTAAAATATTTACAACCATGCAATCTTAACACAAACCCCCACTGTCTTATTTATTTTCCCATAAAAATTATTATCACTTAAGTTTTCTCGTAAAATCTTCTGTCCAGCTACTTTTATACATATAAGTCTAGTTGTTTTGACCAGGAATCTACTACCATTTTAAAGACTCTTATTAATGCTTTAAGATAAATATTATTTTTACAGAGAACGCCTAATCAGAATTTCAAAAAATTTCTTTTCAAAATTTTATATTTATAAAATTATCATACTGGTACTAAAATTATCTGAATAAAATATTTCACTGCATTTAAATTTTTATATATTTTACAAAATTTCGAAATCGTTTTAAAATATCAAATGCACAAATATACGAAGTCTATTGTTATCTTTGGCGATTTCAATATCGATTTCCTCAGTGAATCAGATTTCGTGCACAATCCCGAAAATCGATTCAATAATCTAATCAGCGCCTTCAATCTTGTTACTACGATAATCGACCTCACACGCTTCTCTGATTCACCTCGAACGTTGCTTTAATTGTCAGACTCTCGTATACTGCGTATACTGCTGAAGTGTTTAAAGCGGAATACAGCGATCACCTTGCCCAAACATTCACTATTAAAGATAAATTAAAACTACTCCTCTACCAGCTTTCATGACTGTATAACGAAAAAAAACCCAACAACAACACATTTTTACAATTTTTTGACAACAAGAAACTCAGGATGACGTGTATTATTGTGAAAACATCAAAATTCAATGTATTTTTTTCAATAATCTTAAAATATTGAAATTACAACTCTAACTTTCCCATAAGACGCAAGTTAGTTAAAATAAACAATCACAATAGATGGACAACCCGAGGGATAAGAGTTCCTTCCAAAATACTTCATTTATATTATCTTTCAAAGCTCAATACCCAACCACCGGAATTTCATGATAATTCCGCAAATATAAGTCCATTCAAAAGTGGCCTATGCAGCTAAAGTAATGGAAAATGACAGACAGATACTAAAACCGAACATCCGGATCAAACGATGTGGAACATCGTAAAAAATTACACATCTCCTTAAAAAAAACATTTCCCTACTAGACAATGGCAAATGAGTATATTCAGCTTATTAAAAATCAAATTTTCATCAGGGAGAGATGACATACCTAAATTTATATTAAAATCTTCCTCTCGCGTTACATTAAATCCACTCACTCATATTTTCAATAGCTTTTTGACAGAATTCTTCAAAGCTCAATTTTAAGCACCTTTGTATTGTACGTAAAGGATACTTCATCCACCACATCTGATTACAAAATATTGTCGTCACATTGGAATTGTCACATTGATAATCTAAATTCCAAACTGAGCTAATTGTACGATGTGTCGTGAGGACGGCATTCAGATACATTCCGAATACTAGTCAGTATTGAAAGTCATCACATTTCTCACTGCGTGTATTTTGAAAATGATTATTCCCATTTACGACCCTGTATTTTTGACAATCCGATCATAGCATTCAAATTTTTAGAATATAAATATTTCGGATATGTAAATCTTATTATCAAAAATCATGTAACCTTTATTTAGGGAATTAAATAGAGAAATAATTTAGGGAAATAAAAAAACTCCCTTGCATTTACATTTATCAAGGGGTCGTGTTCGTTAAGACAGAATTATTATAATCCCATCCCTGCTTCAGAACAAAGTTTAGTTGATTAACACAACTCTCGTAATAAGGCATAAGAAGGCAGTAAATTCATCCTCCTAGCGTGTCAACCACCCTTTGCCAAAAAGGTTTATATCATTAAAGAATTACTTTGTTTAATTCCATCCCAAAATTATGAAAGATATTACTACACAAAATCTTTCAAATCAGTGGTTTTCTAATGCGTTATTGCTTCCATAATGTTAAAGAATTTACTAGTTTTAAAGAATTTAATAGCAGTTTCAATTCCCCAATAAATATTGTTTTCCATATGATTCGGATAATACAAATTGATAATATATTTCATATTTTATCACGCTATTGATTAATATTTATGTCAATATTAATTTCGAATTTTTACGTCACCTACTATCTACGATTCATTTTGGAATAATAAAAGGATAACTACGTATTTGTTGAATAACTTCTTTTATAAATATTAAATCCGCCACTGTTCTCAGGCCCTTGCACGTTTCCAGAGAACACCCCCCTCCCCCCCNGCTCGACGTTTTTTGTACATATCGAACTAAAGAAGTTCCACTTCTTGGTTTATTATCCGACACGTGGTCATACACAGTTAGCAACTGCTTTTTTACAATAAAGTTTGTTTGTTTATTTATTTGTACCTAAGTACAAGGTACATAAATCTTGATAACAAACACTTCAAGTAAACAATGATAAATTTTAAAGTAGGATATAACATTCGAAAAAGTTGGGCATTTATGTAAATAAAAATCCTTCGCTGACTTGTCCATTGTAATGGGTTGTGGGGTGAGCCAGAGTAAAGGCTTGCATTTCTGATATTTTGCTTTTTCACTGACTTTGAGTTCATTTATTCATCCGCAAAAATGGCTTGTGTTGTAGTTCAATATCATCTCTACCTTTGATAAAAATGTGAATTTTTAACAAATTCTCAAAGATTCCAAATTTTTTATTAAAATTTTTTTTTGCAAATCTTTGTTCCACGGAGAAATTTTAGTGTAGAATAGATAATAGAAAAACGAATGAAAAACGAAAAAACATTTTATTTCATGTAGGATACTATTCACCCAAAAACTAAGGTAGGTGTTATCTTTTCAAGAACAATCTTGAAGGTTAACATTATCACTGACTGTACATATATCAAAGATACCACAAAAAATTACAGGAAAACCAACTGGAAAACAGAACGTAGCGGTAGGTGTTACCTATACAAATTACGAAAAGAAAGTCAATGAAGGTACCTTGCAGGTAAAAAGATCATAATCAAATGAATATAAGAACATCTGGAAGAGTTTAAATGTATGTAGGTAGGCCAACATCAATCTAAGTAAACAAGGAACTTGGAAAACATATGAAAAACAAATGATATACCTATATACGTATGTAATTAAACTTTGGACCTAAATAACTTTTTAATAATAATAATAATTGGTAAGTAACTTTTCAATAAATGGTCATACCATGTATATCATCAGAAAAAGTATTGATTTATCACATCTCCATGAAGAGCTCACTTTCCGTTTTGATAATACCATAAACACATCAACATTGTCAACAAATAACTCTCCTTCGGTTGCTAAAAACGGCTGCGTTCCTGAAATACTTTTATAAAACAAAACGTTGTATCCATCTCCTTGATCATCAACTAACTTCGAAACACAAAGTCTCATTGAGGTGCCTTTCACCTCAATTGCAGGTGATTCTGATTCGGGCACTGCTTCAGACACTGCTATAAATCTCAATTCATCCATATAATGTTCTACCTGTGGATCCCCTTCGATTACTTCTGATAGGAGGAAGTCATCAGTAAAATTATTCCGTCCAAAGGGTATATACCTGTGCAACGAAAACCTTGTACTGCCTTTTCTACAGTTGCGGACTTTTCAAATGCAATTTTCGCGAGCTTTGCAACTTCGATTTCGTAATCGTTTGGCCTGGGTTTGATGTTATCCTAATGTGAATCCTAAATGAACAGTATAAAAAAGTTGCGGCCCAATGGCTGGGTTTTGTGGCTACTATACTATATTAATATATGTTATTGGATATAAGTTTATTGCAGACAAGCTGATATATGATGGTCCAATATAAGGAGGACTGGACTTTCCACTGAGGGATTGGAATGCTTGACAAAGTGCATCAGCCATTTCAGAAAAGTTTGAGTGTTCATGTATCCTTTATCTGTCAAACTCGTATCACATCCGATTGACCCTCCTTTGATTAGCTACCTGTTATTTCTCTTATGCTTCGTTTGGTTTTGGCTGGGGAATACTAGGATGCCGGATGCCCTTCCTGTCGCACCTCCCCTGAAGCGATGATTATGAATGAAATGGGGGTGAATGATTATGAGGGAATGGGGAAATGGGAGTGCCCCGAGGAAACCTGCCGCGAATACAGGGCCGTCCTCCGTCCACCACCTCGGATTCTTCTTGGATCGGGTTTGAACCGGCGTCCTCAGAGGTAGAAGGCGAGCGCGTTAGGCAATACGCCACGGGTCGCCCTGTTATTTATCTCCCTTGCAAATATAAAAATGTAGGTACAAAGTTTCCAGTGGCATTCATGGCATAGACAGCAGTGACAGTTTTCCTTTGTTCTGCGGACACAGATTTGCCAACCTCCCTTTTTCCAGTTGGAGCAATGAGCTTGGGAATTTTATTGGACACTGTTTCGTCCATCTTGAATATTCTGTGTAGTGGAAACTTGTATTTAAGGAATATTTGTTCCAAATGGTCAAAGTATTGGTTGAGTTGGAATCTGTTGAATCTCATGGTCCGAGCCACACTCGTTTTTCGTGGGGTCCTTAGAGATAATACGTTCCTTTTCATGAAAGCATTGATAAAATCTTCCCCAGTCAGCTTGCTAGACTCTGAGAATTTGATTTAATATCGTTTTTCTTAGCGTAAGAGTAAAGTAGATTTTAGGTTGGGCCCGAAAAATCTTATGTCCAATTAAACTTAATTGAACCAACTCATCATCTTAATTGAACCCTGATCGAAATCTTTACAGTTTACTGCCCCATTTTCCTACTTTCTTTTAATTTCTGAAATTAAAAGTCACATATTCAGTCTATGAATTACCGAAAATTCAATACTTACTTTTACAATACACGTCAGTAATACATGAATTGTACACAAAAGAGAAAAAGAAAAGTTTTACTTGAAACAGTGTCGGAGGCAAAGGTTTGAAGGTCACTTGTAGAGACGAGTCACTTGGAAATGTTTTGCCCCTTTTCGAACAGTTTTGTTTGGACGGAATTACTTCATTGTTGAGTGTTGTTGAGCTAGGAAACCGAAATCAGTAGGTGGCATTTCAAAGCTTTTATCCATCCTAAACAGACACTGGTGGAAACGATTGATGTTTATGTTGAGTACCTCATATTACGAAAATGTTGCGGAAAAATACAATATAAAGTGAGAAAAATGAACTCACCTCAATTTCTTCAGTGTGCAGTTCACGGAACCGACGGGGTTCCACAAAGCTAGAGACCTACATATAAAACTATCTAGCTAGCAGAAAGTAGATACAGAAAAGCTATCAAGATGTTGTGACAGTAAGTTCTTCGGTTACTATTTACGGTTGATCTAACATTTGGTCGGGATAACTTGAATTCATCCCCCCAAAAATGTTTGTTTTCACAATGTAAATTAATACAAATTAGTTATTTCAATGATTAATTTGAAAGAAGCTTACCCACAAATATGAAATTGAAAATATTTTTATCAAATTTATTGTTTAGTTTGCTGGAATATTTTCACAATATTAGGAAAAAATCACACAGTAGAAACGAAGAGTGCAAATGTGTTGCAAATGCATCTCTTTTCCGACATCCAAGTATGCCGAGATTGAAATTCAGCGATACTTTCTGTCTTCAAAGTCCGTGAAAAATGTCTCGTTTTTTTCTCTCGAAATAAATAGTACAGTATAAAACTTGTGGATGCAGCATAAAGAAGAGCGGGCAAGAGAGTGCGGGTTTATAGTAACCGCATCTTCTGTTTAATAATGTTTTTCCTGTTATATCAATTGCTTTTCAAATTTGTATTTTAAACAGTATTCATAAATTATTTTATAAACACAATAATTGCAAAAACTTTCTCCAGCTGAAGCATGCTTTAAAGGATTTTAATTCATACTTATTAAAAATACAATGACAAATTGTATTATTGACAATTACCATCATTTATACTTTTGAACTTACCATCACCCAGTTTGTACAAAAAATGAGTTGGTTTGTCAAGAGGTCGACTAACGTCGATTAACTTCGACACTGCGAGGCGTGCGAGATCGGGACCTCATTCACGATTGTTCACGACGAAATATCCCAGGGATCATTGTTCGTGTCACCTATGATAGCAAGTAGCTAATGGTTGACGATTGATCAACTGTTAAGTGAAGTGCGGTATTCATGTGAAATGGTTTCATCTGATTGACAAGTTATTTATTTTCGTCCTTCACGACAAGGATTTACTTGTCAGCCATATTAGACCTCAGATAAAGATAGTGGAATTTCGTGTTGCTGTTTGTTGAGTAAATCTTCTTTTCATCATATCTTCTGATTGTTAGCTTTTCTAAGTGTTAGCTTGTTGCTCGGTTAGTTATTTACTTGCCCTCTGAGTAAGTGTTCTTTCGTTCTGAAGCAGTGAAAGCTGGCAAAATGAGCTTCCTTTTGTAAGTACAGTTTTGTTTTTACTTCCCAGATCTTAATAATTGTTATAAGATTGGTTACATAAATGTGAAAATTTTGTAGCCTTCCATATATTTGTTGTTGAATTTAGAGAGTATAAAATTATGTTCAGCTTTTAAAAGTTATAACTGTGTTACTTCCTTATAGTGGAGGCCGATCATCCAAAACATTCAAACCTAAGAAGAATATTCCTGAGGGAACTCATCAGTATGATCTAATGAAACATGCTGCTGCTACTCTAGGTTCTGGAAACCTGCGACTTGCTGTCATGTTACCAGAAGGGGAAGATTTGAATGAATGGGTGGCCGTTAACAGTAAGATTGGTGTTAATCATATTTTCATATACCATTACTACAACTCTCTTTTATTAAAGTTTTTATTTACATTCTCATCTACTATAGCTGTTGATTTTTTTAACCAAATAAATATGCTATATGGAACCATAACTGAATTTTGTACTGAAGAAAGTTGCCCAATAATGTCTGCTGGACCTAAATATGAATATCACTGGGCTGATGGACATACTGTCAAGAAACCAATTAAATGTTCAGCTCCTAAGTACATAGACTACCTAATGACATGGGTACAAGATCAACTTGACGATGAGACCCTTTTTCCTTCAAAAATAGGTAATTGACATTATCACATTATTATTACATGTTTCTCATATTCTTTAACATGCCTTTTATACTGGCATGTGTGCATTATCAATTTATAAATATTGATTTGTTTAACATTTATGTTTTTCTTTAGGGGTGCCATTTCCAAAAAATTTCCTCTCTATTGCAAAAACCATCTTAAAAAGATTGTTTCGTGTGTATGCCCATATTTATCATCAGCACTTTACAGAAGTTGTTCAGTTGGGCGAAGAAGCTCATTTAAACACATCTTTTAAGCATTTCATATTTTTTGTGCAAGTAAGTTCTATTTTAGGAAAAAGTTAACAATGTTCTTTTGATCTCTTATATCCAGTAAATAATGAGTACAAGTGCAGAAGAGTTTGAAATGTTTTTTGTTAAATCAGGAATAATATTTCAATGTTTTCGCGTAGTATGCTAGTTTTCCCTAAAAACTTCTTAGTTTAAATTGTTTTTTCTTTTTTAATTACAAATTGGGGCAATTCAAGTTTACATGAATGTCAGAAAAAAGATACAAAAGTAAGAAGCTGGCATTATTTGAAGCGTTTTTGAATAGGTCTTAGTCTGAATAAACAATAAATTAAGCATTTATTACAAAATCAACCATCTTAATAGTAATGTAATTATCAATTGAAAGAAAAAACAACTCATAACTGGCATTATTTGGTTATCCGGAAAAGTAGTTAGGCTGAAGTTGCAATAAATAATGAATTTATTGCTGAATCAGGCGTCCATATAATAACATAGGAGTAATTAAGTGACACCAGTGTTCTCAACAGAAACTTTCCTATTAAAGTTGTCCACAAAATACCTTCAATTATAATAATAATAATAAATTTATTGTCAAAAAACAGTACAAACTGCGTATGACCACGTGGAGGGAAAAAAAACTAATTTACTCTCCGGAAGCAAGCAAGGGACCATCCCATCAATTCCGATCAAGGGCCCTAAGGCAGAGGCGGATTCAAAAAATTCAGCAAAAATTCCTAGATAAGATAAAAAGTTAGCTGCGAGTTATAATACTAATAGAATGTCAATATGTTTGTAATTTTAAGCAAAAAATTACATGTAAGTTATTATCGAACTATAGATTATTCTGAGTATAGTGCTTAAAAATTGAAATAACACTAAATTCACGATTTATTGTTACAATAGACCCGCCCCTAGACAAAGCCTAGAGAACCTGTATGATAAATCCGCCTCTACCCGAAGGAAAACCGGAGAAAAACCCGGGCCAGGATGGGGCTACAGAATTTATGTACACAAACGTGCCAATGTTGAGTACACATAAAACTAAATTAATATGAGCCATAAGACAACACAATCATGCAAGAAAATAGTTTTTGAAATTGTTATAAGTTGTTTAAAAAGTACTACAGCAATGGCGTGATAAAGCACAAGACGAATTTAACTTTTGTTAAAATCAATAAATTCTTTTACAGTGTAGAAGCACTGGTGCAGGAGGTAGTTTTTAACCGCGGATTTGAAGATATTCAATTTCATAATATCTTTTATATTCTTGGGCAGGGAATTATATAGAACGATTCCCGAATGGTATGGTCCCTTTTGGCAAAGAGTGGTTGACACTCTAGGGCGATGAATATTACTACTATTGCGTGTATAGTGTTCGTGAACGAGACTGTTTCGTATAAAGCAAGGGTGGCACTTCAGTAATTCGGTCTTAACAAACACGACCGTTTCATAAATATAAATGCAGGGAAGTGTTAAGATATTTAATTCCTTGAATAAAGGTTTACAAGAGTTTCGGGGGTGAGATTTACAAATTATCCGAACTATCCTCTTCTGAATTCTGAAAGTTTGAATACTCTGACCGGAATTACCCCAGAAGGTAATGCCGTAACGTAAATGGGAGTAAACGTTTGCAAAATATACGCAACGGGAAATACGTGGACTAACTGCGTTAACTAAGATTCGGAATGCGTAACACAATTTGCTTAATTGGGAATTAAGATTGTCAATGTGACAATTCCATTTGAGGTTGTCTTGAATATGGAGACCTAAGAATTTTGTATTTGTAACAGTTTTTAATTGTGTTCCGTTTAAAGAAAGAGAAACCTGGGGTAAAGATTTTGTGATACTATTGTGAAATGACATAGACACTGTTTTGTCAGTGTTTACAATGAGACGATTTGCATGGAACCAAGTCGAAAGGTTAGACAAAACTTTTTGAGCATTGGCGTGTTTACATAGTAAATTAGTGTCATCAGCAAAAAGAACCATTTTGCAATCTGATGTGGATGATGACATGTCGTTCACATACAATAAAAAGAGTATAGGGCCGAGAATTGATCCTTGGGGTACTCCGCAAGTAAGTGGCTTTGTTTCTGAAAGACAACGCTCAAGTATTTTATTTTTAGTATAGGATATTTCTACTTGTTGATATCTATCTTTTAAATAAGAAGTTAGCCATTGATGTGGAAGTCCACGAATGCCTAAAGAATGCAATTTGGAAAGGAGAATTCCGTGATCGATGACATCGAATGCTTTGGATAAGTCAAGAAAAACACCCTGAGGATTTTCTCCACGGTCTAGAGATGTGGTAACATCGTTTAAGAAGGAAAATATGGCGCTTGTAGTGGAAAAGGATTTCCTAAAACCGTGTTGATCGTCAGAGAGAATGTTATATTTTGATAAAAAATCTAGAAGACGCTTATAGAACAATTTTTCTAGGATTTTTGAGAAAGTGGGTAGTAGAGATATTGGTCGGTAATTTCCAATATTAAGTTTGTTTCCTTTCTTGTGTAAAGGTTTCACTTTAGCTCTCTTAAATATATTGGGAAACACCCCTTCCGATAAAGAACTATTAAAAATATTTACGAGTGGATTTAATATAGCGTGGGACGAAGATTTAACAATAAACTCAGGTATATCATCTATGCCTCGTGAAAATTTGTTTTTTAAGGAGCTGATGATTCCCATGACTTCACTGGCGTTAGTCTCGGAAGTGAACATAGAATTGGGTATGTGGGTGGATATAATTGGAGGACATTGATCTGGATATATTGAGTTTGTTATTTTACCTACTTCTGAGAAGTAAGAATTAAACAAACTTGCGATGTCCTGATTTGATACGATTTTGCCATCGTTTAGTAAAGAAACATTTTCTTCGCGATTTTCAGAAGTTGACGTGTAATTGTTAACAATATTCCACATGGCTTTCATCCGGTTGTTCGATTTAAGTATATGCCTGTCGTTTTCCATAACTTTAGCTGCATAGACTACTTTTCGGAGAATAGTCTTATATTTATGAAAATAATTATGGAATTCGGGTGGTTGGTTATAGCGTTTGTTTATGTTAGTATCCATGGGTCAAAGTCTACTTCATTACATGCATTACTGTTTTGATTTTTTTATGGGAAATATTTGAGTTGTATTGTTGGCAAGTGCATTCTGCCCTCATATTAGTGAAGACTCATGTTAATAATTATAATGCTAATTAAATGCAAGTGAAAGACCAGGAAACTGAGAAGCACCCAGAAGAATTAATATTATATTTTAGTAAAGAAAATGGAATTAACTCACTCTTCAATTATTTCTTCCATTAAATTACTGAATATAGTTACATGACATAGTGCTAAAAGCAAGAGTATTGTAATAGCAGATTCTGCTTGAAAATCAACTGAGGAGGTAAATTAATGAAAAAAATATAACTCGGATAGTTTCACTCTTAATGTAGCACTGAACATCCACATCGAAGTGAATAAATATTAAACTAGTGATTTTATTATGTGTTTTGCGAGAGATCATAGAGTATATTAGGGTGATATATTCTAGAAGAAATATTGTTGCAGTGCATATTTCTCCTTTGTGCCCTTCTTAGAAAGTGAACTTCTAGACATAAATAATATATTATAACTCACAACTTCTAAAAACCTACTTCGGGAAGGAAGTTTGCATTGTGTATGGCCAAGTGAAAATTGTGACACTGGTACTCCAACCCAGGACCTCCTGCTTAGGCCGTAGGTTTGCTACCACTGCACAACCTGAAGTCTCGAAACCCATACTCAACATCAGTGGTAGCACACCTGCTACCAAGAATCTGGACCAGGAATCTTGGTCTATCACAATTTTCACTTGTGTGTAGACGATGCATAAATAATACATTTTTTTCTGCATATTCTTACTTGAAGGTGCAAGGTATTGACTTAAGTCTCTGAATGAAGTATGCTGTCTTTTTTTATTTATCCCGTTAGTTTCTATTTAAAAAGTTAACATAGGTTATTAACAGTTGATAAGAATGTTATATCAATTATAACATCCTCTCATGAAAACGCTTCTGCTTGTATTATGATTCCAACGATTGATTTTATTTTTTGACAGTTGATATTAATGTTTTTTAAAGAGATATCGGATGCTTTAAATGTTAGTGTTAAAGGAAATGTTTGTTTTTATGACATTAAATTTTTATTCACCTGATGAGGGCTGTGTTCACAGTCGAATCATTATGCTTTGAACTGTGTTAACCAATAGTTTCAAAGTGACAAATTTGTGTTTTATTGAAAAATGAAAACTAATGAAGTAAATTGGTGAGAAAATATTGTGGTATGTAAATAGATTATTAGAATTGAAAACCTTTTGATTTATCTATGACTGTAATTAATGTTAATTAGGAATATATGAGAAACAATTGCCTACTAATCTTAAATTTTTAGTTAACATTTTAATAAAATTAAGGTAATATTTTAATTATCATTTTAATTTTATTGAATATTTATCGGATATTAGATCTGAGCACAGCTATTCACCTTCTGCAGGATTTGTTTTTGTTCCTTGTTTGTGGAAAAACAGTTAGTTTCTTGTTGGTATTAATAATACTTCTTTTGTCTTCCAGGAATTCAACTTAATTGATCGGAAAGAACTAGCACCTCTTCAAGAGTTGATTGAAAAACTGACTGCCAAAGAGTGTCGATGAAATTTTTATCTATTTTGTGGAACATTATGTTTCATGCACAACAGTTGTGATGCAAATTATTCTGTTGTAATTGAGATTGTTACATAAGGTTCTTGTTAAATAGTCTGTTGGGAAAACTGATGTGATGTTTATGAGGCCCTCAACTTTTCTTACACATGCCTCTCTACAGTTTACATAAATATGTAGCTGGTTGTAGTTGGCATTCTATTATGCCCTATTTTATTACTATTTAATATAACGTATACTCCATTTTGTTAGCTTGGATGGCTAATGATTCTCTCGAATATTAAGGATTATAAAAAAATTCATTTTTATTCAAATTTGTATTAATATGAAGAACTGTGGATTGGTAATATATTTTTGTAGAGATTTACAAAAATCTAATACTTTTTTTATTTATGAAACTTAATATTTGGCACTCAACAATGTAGAAAACTTGCACATTCTAATTTTTTGTGTTGGACTATAGGGAGCATGTAGGGTAAAAGTTACGTGATACATGGCAATTTTATTTTATTTACCAAAGACATATTTGACTCTTTGACCAGGAGAGAAACTAGATGTGAAAGTTAATGTGGGTTCCTTTTAATTTATATTTATGGAGACTGCGATTTTCGATATTCGGTTTCCTTAATTTGTGTTCAGATTATAATTATTTATTTTCATTTTTGCTATTGCTTCTTTTTTTTAGTAAAACTTATTCATCACTATCTATTTTACCAGAATTGAAATAACTTTGTTACTTTTGAGTTATGTGTGAGTGATTTAATAATTTTAGATCAAAGGACTTTTAGTCAGATTGATTGCAATCAAGTTCTAAATAATTAGTACTTTGAGAATGAGTGGTCTTTAATTTTTACTTTTATACTTTTGTTTTTAAGAAAAAGGTATTTTATATCAATTTTTTCATGAATAATGTAGGAACATTGAAGATGTTATACAGATTGTGAAATAAACTAACAGTCTGTTTCATGGATATTGTACAATTTTTAAAACAAAATGAGGTATAGAAGGAAAGAAGATAGTAATGGGAAGGCCTTGAATATTTGTTTTTCAAAACCATTGCTTGTTTTTGCTGTGAAATTAGTGTTAGACAATTTTCCACATGATCTGTATTTTATTGAAGCTGGGGTATTATGTCACACATAGGGCTCTGCGTGTTATTTTCTCAGAACAGAAAGCTTTGTTCGACTTTTCTTGTGAAAGTCTTAAGTATATTTATTTATCTAAACTTGTAAAACGATTTGCTTTGTTGTAATGTTGCAAAAGTAGGAAAAAAATGTTATGAAGTTGTGTCATTGATCTAATGTTGCATTGTAACATTCCTTCCATGCATTGCAGGGTATTTGATGGAAACATGTATGTGTTCCATTTTATTAGTATCTATTACCTCTCTGTAATGTAGATCACCTGCTTATTTAATTTTTGCCAATTTTTGTTCCTTTAGGCACATGGTGATGTTCACCAATTTTTCTTTCACTGTTGATAAATTGTTATCTGTGGCAGTGCTGGTTAATGTGGTTTCTTGTTAGTGAATTTCAACCAATTTCTTGTATATAATGTATTTATTTTCAGAGATGAAACAGTGTTGTGTGTATAGCTTATGCGAGCAAAAACATGGACCACACGAAGTATTTAAGGTTGTCATTAATTTCGCATGATCTGTTTGTTGGGACTGTGCTTTATTATATGTGTAATTTACTGGATAATGAATCATGTGCTTCAAATACTTCTGTAGATATAAACAATGTTTTTAAGTAATGGTTGTATTATTTGATAATGAATTTTGTTATCCTATGTTTTTCATAATTTTAGCTCTGTGACACTGAACTCCCTTGAACAGATCTCAGAACAACTTGTGCTTTAAGTACATGTCATTGGGCATTCATAGTACCCATTTAAACTATTCACCTCTGCAATTTTATATGAATATATTAGTTACCATTTTTCTGTTTCATTTCTTTCTTGTGTGTCTTAATTTTGGGTGGTGTGAGGTACAAACAAGAATACTGAATTAAGTACATTTTTCAATGTGCTCATTTACCGAAGAAAATACTGCATCATTTGAGAGCAAAAGAAAAACTACTGCAATGTGTCAGACTTATCTGCAAAAACCGGAAAAAATAAGAGGTAAGCAGCCAAAGACTAAATTCCTTTACCAGTTTATATAGCTAGTAGACTTTGTATGGATTTGTTCATGAATTTTGAAATTTTGGTGAAAGTACTCCTTACGGCTGAACATATATGTGCCGGAACATTATGCATATTCCTCTTTCAATGATTTGTTAACTTTGTATTGCCATTACCATTGTGGTATTAATTCTAGTATGGAGTTCAAAGTTTTTTTCTTACCTTTGTAGGCACTGTGGGGCTTCAAGAAAACAATCAAATAAACAGTCCAAGTTTATCTTGGTGGTTTATGTCTTCATAATGACACCATCCTCTTTGCCATCACTGAAATTATCATAAAATGTGGTTGGAACTTGAAAGTCTTTGTTTACCTGACTTGCAGTGGTGTTCCTAGCTACAACGGTATCTGTGGCCATATTTCAGTGGCCTCCAGACCCGTCCCCCTCCTTTCATCGCCTCCAACTAATGTTTTTGTGTCTGTATAATTAAGTAAATGATTTACAGTAAAAAAAAGCAGGTACAGTCTAGCAGTACGACAATCAACTAATTTGCTGAGGGGTCATTCTACGTCAAATTATCCAGTAATGCAACTTACCATCACAGATTTTAATGAAATTTTATGATGTTATTCTATCTATGGATGTCAGATAATTACCAAAATTTTATGGGATTTTGTCCATTAGGTACCGAGGTATGAATTTGTAAAGTTATACTAAATATGGCTGCTTTTTCTTGGTTCATGGAAAATTGAGCCAACAGAGTTGTTCGTCTTTTTTTCTAAAATATTAATGTTATTTTCAATGTATGTGAAACTCATATATCTTCCACAGAAGTTTGTCCGTTGTAGATTCGTTATAATTCAGATACATCGCTTTAGCCAGTAGATTAACTTGTGTTTCAGGAACCCCAATTTTTCTCAAATTACTTCTGGCCCTTAAAAGTATGGGATGCTTCATGAAAAGGTCACAGCAATTTTTTTATTATGCTCATCGTAGTACAAAAAGAATATAGAAGAAGCATTCCTACCTTACTAATAAGATTTTAATCACTTCCATTTGATGTGTCCATCTTAAAGTACTGATTTAAATTTTTTTCATAAATTTAAAATAACAAACAGAGATCATTAACAAATTAAAAGCTTGACAGTGATCACAAACATAACAAAACTAATACTGAGTAAAGAAATAAAGAGAAAAAAATGTACATTGCTACATAATGATAATACAGAGATAATTCTGTAATATTGTTTCACTATTATCACATTGTTAATAGTACATAATAAAGAAATATTTATTTAACAGCATATGTGCATTGTGTTAGCTTTTGAGTATTTGTCACATTTGGGGGGAATTTCCATGAAATACATACTTTATATGCTTCAAGCTCATAGTGAGGCTTATTTTCTTGCATGATGATAAAAAATCCTGCCAACATTAGAACGGGCTGGAACTCTCAAAAGGACACAGACCCAAAATCGTTATGGGGCGTAAACAACCCAGGATCTCCCTTACAACCGATGAGGTGGGGGGAGTGGTTTGGAATATCAACATGCACTTTCATCTCGATAAATATTAGATATATTCCATTACAAATCATTCATAAGTGTCTGTATTAATTATTACTTGGTAGTATAATTAATGATTTTATATTGACTATCAGTATATACAAAACTATTTGAAGCACGCTTTAGTAATCTAATGAGAAACTATACTTGACATTAATTAAACAAAATTCACCCATACAAAATGCAACTTTGATTTTTTTAAAGAAAAGCGCATAAAAAACATGAAATTTTCATTCCGCCTTGTGTTAAACTTGAACGTAAAATTAAATGTTTGCCTTGTGAAAAGTATGGAGTATAATGGTTTTGAGATGAGCATAAAACTACAAATTCTTGAAATATTTAAAATTAGTCAGGGTCAAATTATTATAATTGATTGTAGATTCATCATAGCTGAGTATTATTTTTTACAGAAAGTTTTATATTTGTCTCAAGATTTATCAAAGTGCCAATTAAGCTAAAAATATTACACATTTATTTCTTACTGAAATTCTAAAAGGAAAAAAGTCAATTTGCTAAAACATCTATGGTATTTTCATCTGAGAAATGCTGAAAATTAATTAAATTTTCTTTCTTCAAAAGTATGTCAGATGTTCTTATGTATTATATAAGAGTTTCTTTGCTAGATTATTGCATTAATTCCTACATATTTTTTTGAAAATTTGTGTCATTACTAATAATAATAATAATTTTCACAACTCCGTCAATTATTGGGTAAGGGGGAACCCTTTTTCAAATAGTGTCATGGGATCAAAAATTTCTTTCAGTAATCTGCTGAGGTACGAACCCAATTATCTTCAAATTTAAGAGAAAATTATAAAGATGATGATCTTTCTGGAATAGACAAGCAACAGGACATCTAAGGCACTGACAAAGAAAAATTGGTTTATAAAGAAAAGTGGCCTTATCACACACATTTTAAATGTGTATTAATTAATATATGAGTAAAATTGGTACTTTGTAATTTGCCTCAAATTGAATAAAGTTTACAAGTACTTATTAACAATTCCTATAACAAAGTAACTTGCAAGTTCGTCTTCTCAAAATTAATATTCATAATGACAACACTACATACAAATCTCTTGAATGAATTTAAAGTCTTCATCATTCAAACCGAGAGAGAATTTCTTACTGAAATAGACAATGAAGTGATAATTAACTATGTGTGAACAAAGTGAAGTGATGAAACCCTTATTGGCCATTTAGAAAATTCATAGGTATTAAAAATAAATCAGTACAAGTATTTAAATCATGCGCCATCACATGGGATTATCTATCCAGAGAGCATGCAGCGAGAGAACAATCTCTTTTTGCCATAGCAAGTGTAAAAAACCTATTTAGCGATATAAGGCAAGTCTGTTGAAACTTTCCTTCATGAAACACTGCGTGAACCTCAACAATCCTCATGGGCGTTAAGAATGTTTTAGCGAATCGATTCATAATAGTAAATATTTAGGGATTAAAGTCAGATCCCTGAACAAAAATGTTGAGTGGTCTGAAACATGTATATTTTTCGGTCATCATGGGATTTGAGGTACCGCGAAATTACACATTATAGCAAAAAGAGATAACTCAAATGTTCTCTGAAAATGACCAGATCTACGGTGGAGATCATTAAGCCCTCAAAGTGGTGAGGAGGCGACTGATTTTGTCGCACGGGCTACCTACATGGGGATCGTGCATTGAGGACACGGTAACCCCCAAGGTTGCCCTCTTTGGACACAAGGTGCAGCAGTGGACCAGGAACTCGGATGGGCAGGCCAATCTAATACGCAAAATGGTAAATTAAATAAATAAACTTTATTGTCCGAAAAGCAGTTGCAAACTGCTTATGATAACATGTTAATAATAAATTAAGTTACTCTCCGGAAACAAGCACAGGCCATCCCATCAATTCCGATCAAGGGTCCAAGGGTAGTGGCGGATTTAATACTTACGTAAAAATATGTAATAAAAGTAGTTATCCGTTTATTGTTCCAAAATGAATCGTAGGTATAATGTGCATTGAAAATACGAGAATTATTAAAACAAAAGTTTTAAATGACGTCTATGGTAAATCCGCCACTACCTGGAGGAAAACCGAAGAAAAACCCGGGCCATTTGACTTTTGCAGCCTGCAACGTGTCTGGTATACGGCGACGAGTACCGCAAGATACTGGGGGCCCATAACTAATGTGAATTAAGTGCTTAAAGGAATGCTTTTATTCACGGAAATATCCTGGAGGATGGGTCAGATGCAGGAACTTGTCACATGGAACACCCCACTAAAACCAGTGGCAGCTCGCAACGCCTCATCAAGGAGCATTAACATCACAATAGTGAGATTATGGTTTGACTTTAAAAAAATGTGCCAAATCGTTCCTACCGTATTGTGCAGTACGTAGTAATTAGTTTTTTTTATTTGGAGGGGGGGGGGTTACAGTTCGCCACCATCTAGGTCATTAGATGTAGTAATAAATGTGATTCAAAACCTTGTTAACCGCTATAGGCGAGTGCGAATATAATTTTCAAGTACTGGCATTATTCCTGATCTTTTATTCACTATACAAATAAGTGAAATTAATTGCTATTAATTCCGCTAAATTATTTATGCAGCTCGTGTATGTGGAGAAAATACAAAATTCCTCCCCGGCGGGGAATCGAACCCCGGTCTCCCGCGTGACAGGCGGGGATACTGACCACTATACTACCGAGGACGTATAGAAATAGCTCAGCTTCATTTTATATGTTAAATAATAAGAAAATTGTAATTGATATTTTATGAAAGATTTAAAGAGCACAAAATTTCATACAGTTCACTTACTGCATCTGTTAGAGTTAATGCATCACTCACTATTACTCTCGTTCTCACTTAGTTATTTCCCGTAGATAATTCTGATAGGTAATTACAGGAGATCAAGAATAAAATAGAAGTATAAACTTTTCCCTTAGTAAAAAAAATACGTTAATCTTATCTTTGTTTTAAATTTATCATTGCAGTTTTTAACAAAATTATTTCTATTGGTCATTTTTTGAGGAATGATGACAAGAAATTGCTTTAATATGAGTAACAGTATTTTTTTCGAACTGCTTTCATTCGCCTAACCTAATGAGCACTAACGGAAAATGCCTGTTCCTCAAGGGTCCTGGAGTCAGCCTGGAGTGATGGTTTTCAGTGTGGAATTACATACCATATTAGTTTGATGTTTCTCCACTAGAGAGCTTCTCCACAAGTTTGTGGAGTTTCCTAGAAAGTTCATTATGTGATTACTACGTAGCGCTGACATGCACATGGGATAAAGGATCTTATACGTCAGGAACTTCATACGATCTTTTATTCTATTGGAGACCTAGAAAAAAAGATATAGTACGAGATTAATGTAAAGTGAAGGAAAATAAAATTCTATTAAACTTGAACAATTCGAACTCAAGGAATTCGCAATGGTATTTCAAATTATTTGAAATTATCCAATTTTTGATCTGATAATGGATACTAATTTGAAAATAATTTTATCGAAAAAAATTATTAATATTCCCTTTAATCCATCATTATTGTAAATCAATTTAAGATTGTAGATAATTATTCCTCAGAAATAATTTGAGAAAACAAAATTTATTTGGAATCAATTATACGACAAACTGTACATTAAATTTAATTGTCCACGTTAAGTAAATGAAAGAGTAGGCTGCATCTATTGTGCCTTCAAAGATTATCGGTAATTGAAACCGGAACGAACATTCTTCCTCACTCGCGCACCAGAGACTTTTACAAAACGACTTATCATATTTTTACTTTTAGTCAAATAATTTTATAATGTCTTTAAACTACACAAAATCCATAACATGAGTTTTAAAAGGGTACTGTTATTTACGCTATAAAAGCCTTTGATAAAACCTAATACTTAATATTTAAAACTTGGAAATGTACCATGATTACTTTCTATCCACGACATTTGCACTTACATTGTATGTTCCAGGCAATTTAACACATATACAATATTTCGATAACTATTTGTTATAAATAAACAAATTTCACAACAAAATAATCATACGAGCACATAGAGACTAAAATTGAACAATATTTACAAACCTAGTTGATGTTTGAAACAAATTTAAAATGTCTATGAAATAAACAAGTAAACATTAACGTGTATTCATTTTTTTTCAAATTTGGAAGTGGTAGGCAAAATAATAAGCAATGACGATAATAGTGAATCAAGTCGGGAAAATATAATCATTCACGTATATTTGTGAACGCTGCCTAAATAGTTAGAAATAATATGAAAACAGGCGTAAATGTTGTTCGTCTAATACAAAAAAGTCTGCGGTAAATGTGTATCTACAAATTTTAATCCAAATGATACATAAAGAAATATTTGGTATACTGTTTTGCCTACATTAAATTTTAACGATGAGTATAATAACAGTATAATAACATAACAAAAACTCCTGTGCGACGCCGTGTAGGTTGCTAGCAGTGTATACGAGTACATATTTATATAAAATACTCATTGCTCCGGTTCCCGGACATCTACCATGGACATCTCGTACCACTTTCTACTGAGAAGTGTCCTCCTCATACCCAATATACGGCATAGAGCACCATTTTCCTACTTGGGAAGGATTTTATACACGTCTTAGCTGACGTATATGAACCTCTATCAAGAACCGTAACAGTCCAATGATTAAATTGTAACATAGTATAAACGTTATTCGAAATGATGGGAAAATATCTAATTCTATCGTAGTTATCCCTATCTTTAAGGAAGAAGTAATTTTGAGAATAAATCCACACCATAAAATAATTGAATAAAAATAACTCATATATTCTCTCGGTCATTTTCATACATCTCTATAAAATTATAGAAATGTTTCTTTTCTTCTTACAATAAGTAAATACGAAAAATACTCTTAAATTACTTATTCTCTATGATATGTTCGCCTCTGCTCAGTTCTGCTATTGAATGACTGAACGTAAAGCGGGGTATACCATGTAATAAAAATTCCTTTCGATCTTCTGTGCATATTCGTTTGCGGTTATCTTCATGTTTTATTTGTTAGTACTTCAACTTCTTATTCGATTTCTTTCAAAGATTTTATTCAAAAATTTATTTATACTTTAATTATTAATGACGCAGATCTAACAAGAGTTGTAAAGAGATTGTAAAGATTTACTTGTTTTTACAAACTTTTATTTAAATTCACTTGTTAGCTCGTATGTTTGGGCCAAATCTTGCAACTGAATTTTAAACCACTTCCCCTCGACCGATTGAACTGAAATTTGGCACACAAATACAAACCCTCTGACAATGCAATATTATGATGTCTATTTCAAATAAAAACTTACGATTCGCGCAACAAGCTTCTTGAAAATAAATAATTCAACATAAAATATTACATCATTTTCAGCGATAAAGATAATTAGTACGTTTATTGTTATTAGGATCCACTAATGTGAAAAATATATGGAGACATTAGCATTACTTTAATACAAACATTCTTATTATATTCGCTTTAGTACATCGCTTAAATAAAAGCTTGTTTTTAAAAAGTTTTTTAATTTTTTAATTTATTTTCTTCTCGTTCGGCGTAGATCTTTCGAGGGTTTAAAATGATACAATACACTTCAATTTACGGTACGGAAATCCTAGCTAGGTGTTTATAAACACTAATTGTAAAATAGACCTTTGTGTACAGAATTGTTAATGCATAATATTTGTAAGATCATTTATTGATTAAATACATTTTACGAATGGCAGTATGATGGTTGGTTTTGATCACTTATGGAGATTTCAACAGATCTTTGGGGTATTGGTACCTAATCCTTGGTGGGCACCAAATCTTCTTTCCCAGTTGGAATATTTCTGTTCTTGTGCAATTATAGAGGTTGTTGAAAAATGAAGTTGACTGTTTGTGGATGTATTATGATATAAGTGGTATAATTAATTCTTTGCGAAGTTGTATGGTGGTATGAACGAGGGTGCCTTTGTTATTTTTCTCAAACATTTGTTCTGTATTGTTTGCAGTTTTTAAATGTGAATAGGTGCCGTATTTCCCCACAATGAGAATGTATAAATAAAGGTTGATCTGATAATTGATTTGTATACTGTTGTTTCGCAGACTATTTTAAAAGTGGAATGTATATTTACTAATAGGTATAGTTTACAAATTCTCGCGTTTGCTTTGTGTGCTGCATGGTGAGGATGGTGTTTCCAAGTTAATCTCCTTTCTAATAGCACTCCCAGATATTTCACTGGTTCATCTCACTTGAGCCATGGCACCGGTTGTTGTTAATTAATATGACAGGATGTGAAATCAATTTTCGAAGCGTGAAGATTTTGGTTTGTGATTTTTCCGGTTTTTTCAGTCCAATGAGTGAATGTGTTAACGTCGTTTTGGAATTTAGTATATGCTGTGAGAATATCCGAGTTTGTTGAAAGAAGGGCAGTGTTATTCGCGAATAATGCAATTCTTGATTCTATGTTGTTCTGATTCTTTGCAAAATTTTATTCCATAGAACTGTTTCGTGATCGTCCATTTCTGTAAGAATATTTTTGATTCAATATTTTTTGTAGAATTGTATTTCTCATCAACTACCTTGTACCTGTAGATGTCACATTTTAACGCTAACGTCGCATCAGGCCATTGGTTGACTTTATTGAATGAATAATAAATAACCTTTGTTCTATTTATTGCGTAACATGTTCCATCGAAATTTTGATGTAGAGAAAAAAAACACATTTTGCACAAAAAATAACTCACCTCAGCAACGTTTACAACTAAATTAAGTGAATGGTATAAACGATGCTGATGGAGCATGTTGCCTTATTCTTGTTTGAAGACCATTGTACTTCCCCCACATATTAGCTTCATTGTCGTATGAATGTCCTTTG
Source organism: Laupala kohalensis (assembly GCA_002313205.1). NCBI lineage: Eukaryota > Metazoa > Arthropoda > Insecta > Orthoptera > Trigonidiidae > Laupala > Laupala kohalensis. Next base: position 74,976 of record NNCF01130481.1, read on the forward strand.
TAATATTACATCTGTTGGTATATTTTGCTAGGTCGATAAAACTGTCTTTTCTAAAATACTCCGCGTCATCTTTTTCTGTACATACGAACATTACAGATCTTTCTTTGACACCCTCAGTTGATGCATGATGCACTCGGATACAGGATCAAAAAAAAAGTATTATAATACTTTGCACATATTATTCCCTCTATAATGTGTGTTGTAAGAGAATCTTCGCAAATGTCAGCAAAAGTTATCACGCATATAGTACGATTTAAAAAAATATTTTATATAAACTAAAAAATTTTAAATTAGTGAAATGATAACCTTCCACTGAAGATGTAATTTTCTCATTGTGGTTTCTATAGACAATATTTTTTTTTTAAAAACAATTTTTCTTCAGTTATAAAATGGTTTAAATAATAATTATTGTTTCCATTATTACCATTACTATCAACTGTCACATTTTCATTTCCATTGAACTAAAAATAAATGTTTCGATTTTTTCAACATTTTCATTAAACGGTATTTTCTTAGTATTTTCAATAAATTATAAGAAAGGAGGTATAGATTTGTAGTAACTGGGATAACAAGACTTTTGATTTAAAGCTTCCCTAGAATATGTCAACATTTGAGGATCTGCGAACGCAAATACTGAGCTCTCTGGCCCGTATTAATAGACATGTTTCAGCTGAGTAACATCAGGTGATACTCGTCTTCATATACAATCACGTTCAATAAACGCAAAAAAAAAAAAAAAAAAAAGAAANAGCGTAGTTTTTGAAACGAATCTCAAGACTCCTCCTGAGATGTAATTTCCGTGTCTCGACCACGCCAAGAACTGAACAGTACGGAAGGAGTTAACAAATTCTCTCATTTCATTTTTGATAAAGAGAAGATACATAATCATTCCTTTTTTTGGAGTTACTGGTTGTTATCAAAATGAAATGAAATATTTTTGAAACATTGTATTTGTAACACAAGAATGATGTTTATTTATATTTTTTTATTATTATGAATCCAATTGGATAATAAGATAATTCAGTTGACTATTGTACTGTAAAAAAATATATTTTTGAACATATCCCTCGGTAATATAGTAAATATAATTTATTAACGTATCATATTAAAATTTTGATTACTAAATAATGAAAAAATTTATATTATATTTCTTTATTTATTATACTTCCAAATTATTATTTTTAATATTTATGTGGTTTCCTTGTTATTTATTTTGTTGCGAAGATAATTAGCTGGTTATTTTTTTTGTGAACTACATCTGATGATGAGTGGTATAAGCAGTCATAAAGTGTAAATAAAAAGAATTAGACTTTCTATGCCGTTTAAATTACTAGAATACCAAGTCTTTTTTTGTTGATCCATCATTTTAATGATTTGTATTAAAGTATTAATTACAATTTGAATTTTCAAATAATTTTATACATACATAGCTAATTTATTACATACGATAGCACGATAACATATGTTATCTCGTTTCTCACAATAGTTGAGCAAGTTGAAATAGCTCCGGAAATGCAGACTTGACGTCAAACGACACATTTCAAGATGTCAGAGAGTGTTTATTACGGTGGAATGGTTTCTCCATGCCTGGTAATATTGGCACCGAAACATGAATTGTGTCTCAGATCTCGTTTCAGCTGAGTACCGATATGCTTACTTGAGAGCAACTCAAGCAATATTTACTCAGCTGATACATTTATTGAATCGTTCATGACTCAAGACACGATTGAGTCTTGAGACGATTTACACGTGATACACGTGATAAAGATCGGAGTAACGTCTAATTAATACGGACCTCGGAGCTGTTCCGTACATTTAGAAAGGCTGACACGAATACCTGTTTCTTCCCCCCCCCCCTTAATATACGAATACATATTGCGTCACAAGTACATAAGTTTCCACTTCAATAAACAAATATAAACATCTATCAGGTTTTACCTCAACGTTTTTAATATTTGTTCTAAAGACCCGTTTACACGGGGCAAGTAACCTGCTTGGCAGCTTGTCTGTAAATTACGACAAGTGTGCGAGTGAAATGAAATGTATGGTTCGACATTTTTATTTATTTATGGGTGTACCATCACACGAATCATGTTAACTGCTCCTTGACGAGTTAGAAAAAAAGAAATTGTGGACTAGGGGGTGGCTGCAATACTCATGGTCCATCGTCGCAATTAATAAATAAGTAAATTAATTCTTCGGATATTTTAGACACTTGCATTAAAAATTGCATTAAAATTCAACCCAAAATGTTACTATACTATGAAAAACCATTTTACACACAGAATTCACGTTCTGAACATGAACACTGTAGTTCACTGGCTGATCAAAACATTAGAAAATGGAGATTAAAAAATACAAACAATTATGCATGTAACCTCACATGCCGCTTTGAGGGGTGTGGTGAGGCAGGTCACCTGCCCCAAATCTACTCTCCGAGGCAAGTTCCAGCCTGGTGAAATTACAGGCAACTTGCCTCAGGCAGGTTGCGTTTACACGAGACAGGTAACCTGCCTTGCAGCTTGCCCGTGTAAACGGGCCGTAAATGATGTTATTAGGATAAAGCGTGAAGTTGTCATTTTGTGTGACCCTTCTATACTTGGTGTCCAGGACATGCACCCGACCTTAAAGCGCCTCTATACAAAACATAACCTTGAAATGCTCAAATAAGTTTTTTTTTGCATCGACACAGATCACAAATGGCATGTAACATATTTTCTCCCATTTCTTCCCTCCGTAAACCGTATTTTTCTTATAAGGAAACACAAAATATACACTTTGTATACACAAAAACCAACATAACCGGAAAATAAATGTTTTTTTATAGAACAAAATGTTTAAAAAAATTAACAATTTTTGTGTGTAAGATCCACGTTATAGTAGGAAAATCGGAAATGTTATGTGCTTTCACCAAATGAAGGAAGATTTCATAATTTTGTATCCTTAGAAAACATGCTATATTGCTTGTTGTGAAGAAAAGTATGCGTTCTATTTACTAATATGAGAAAGAAAGAAGCACGATAAAATGAAGTTATGGAAGAATTTTTCATCCTAGTTTATAGAAAAACAGTAACTCGGAGAGGTTTAAATAAGAGATAATCAATTTTGCAGAATATCATGAAGGTTTAAAAGTTATCATTAGACACACGTTCTCTCTCTCCCAATCATAACGAAGCACGTACCCCGATGTTTTCGACACAGATAAGGAACACATATTGAATTGAAACTGTAATAACAAAAACCACAATATCAGTGGTTGCTGCCACGGTTGCAGTTCGTGTCTTCATTTTCTACCGTTAAGAAAGTATCTATTTACGTTCTTGATAATATTAAATATATTAAAATATTTATATTTTATTAAGACTGAAGAATTTAAAGGAATTAACTCCCACTCCACAAGATACCCATCTTTTTCTTAGTTTTTACTTCTCAGGAACTTAGTTGCAAACTAAATTATACTAACCCACTATTTTAATCAATAACAAATTATTGCCTTCGTTGACTGTCGTGAAATTATGAACTCGACGATTATTTTGAATTTGCAGGTCCTACTGGATCTGCTAGGAATTTGCGGAGCGAATTTCTGCTTTTCAAATGTTTACAGGACTGTTAGAGCAAAGTAAAACAAGTCATAATTAATATTAAAATAAAACGCAATAATTATAACTATATACTAAGGTGAGATTCAAATATGTTTCTAACTCGATAAAGATGAATTGATTGCAATGTAAACTAAAATAATAATGAAAACAAAAGTATGAGCGTAGATTTGCGGAAGACTGACATTTATATGTTACAACTGCAACAAAAATAACCATTTGTTCATTGTATCTGATATGCAAATATTACTTCTGTTTTCATTAAAAATTTGGGTAGTGACACAGTTATACATCTACGATCTTACATCAAATTTCGTGCTTCCAATATTAACATTTAGACAGACATCATTTGTAGAATACAGATCCTTAAAGGTGACTCACAAACTTTACAAAACAGCAATAATATTTACCTCATTATTTAGAGCTATTTTATCGCTATTTGTTGCTACAAGATATTTGTTGCTATGTACATTAGAAGTTGCTGTTTGATAGTTTAAAATTACAGCGGGCAAACGTCACAAACATGAATAAACAATGGTTCTGTATTGTAGGATACACCAGTATTTTATTGCTCTATAGAAAATATTATTGTCCAATAATTTTTCTCAGTACACCATATTATTGCATATATTTAAAAAAATAAATGGAATAATTTTCATCCTGCAAAACTGAACAACATGTCTGAAACTGCGACAAATTGCAAGAGACACTTAAAATATAGACGTAAATATCTGTATATGTGCATTAAAAATTTAAACAATGTCATTTGTTTATACAACTACAATAAAGTTTTAAGTGGAACAAGGAATGTTTCTTAGCATGATTTACCTCATTCCCGAAATAAATTGATTTAAAACTGTCAAACATCGCTAAAATAAATAAATAATGGTTCTGGACAATAGAATACACATAATAATAGTTTATTGCTGCATTGAAAATTTTATTTTTTTAAATAATTTTTCAAAGTAAACGACATTCTTACTCCTATTGGCATGAGATAATTTAAAAAAGTAAACGGAATGTTTTCGCCCTGCAAAATAGAACTACTAGTTTTCAAATGTTACCAATGTAGTAGACTGTTAAAAGATAGTTGTGAGGCGAAAGTTACTCCTTATGTTTTAAAAATATCCGTTGACGAATGGTGTAAAATTATCATTCAATGTGAAAAATTATTAAGATACAAAATTTTCAATGCAGCATTAAAAATCTGAAAGATGTATTCTATTTTCAAGAAACATTTTTATGACTTTTTCTGATGTTTGCCTGCTTTAGGTTTATTTATTTCAGGTTTGAGAAATATCATGCTTAGAAACATTCCTTGCTCCACCTAACAATATATTATTAATTTATAAACAAATAAAATGAATTAAATTGTTAATATATTTTATATATTCTATCAACAGTTTACTGCTATTTGTTACTAGTAGTTCTCTATTTCAGAATGAAAATTTTCCCTTTAATTTTATAATATATCTGTTTCCGAAATAAAAATATGATTTACTGCAAAAATTTAGTAAGCAATACAATTTTCAATTGAGAGACGGACTTAAACTATTAATGTTCATAGGCAGTAATAAATAAAGCGACATTTGAGAGCAGTCCTATGATATATAAAATAATTTTTGCGCCCCTAGGTAGTTACTATATTGCCTATGTATAAATGCGCCTTTGAAAATTCTACGAGGAGTATTCCTTAATCCAGAACCATTATTTATGAATATGACCGATGTTTGTCGGTTGTAGAGTTATTTATTTTACGCGAGGGAAATCATTGGTGGAAACATACCGTGCTGTACTTCATAAATTATTGTTATTTTACGAAAAAATTGAATGGATTAAATTGTTATTACACTAATACAGATATTTTACATCTATCTTTGCACAATATACTGCTATTTGTTACAATTTCAGGATAGCAGAGTTCTTTTTCAGGTATTTTCTGTTTATTTTAAAGAATATCGTTTACTGTGAAAATTTATTATGCAACAAAATTTTCAATGCAGCAATAAAATACTAGGTGTATCCTATAATCTGTAACCATTTTTTGTTCATTTTTGTGATGTTGGTCAGTCTTAGGTTTAAGCTAGGAAACAGCATTTTTAGAACAAGACTTTTTACAAATATCTTGTGGCAATGAAATAGCGATAAAGTAGCTTTAAATAATAATATAAAAGTTATAGATGTTTTGTTAAGCTTTTATATCACCTTTGGGGACCTTTGGAATACACTAATATTTAAATTTTAAATATTTTTTTGGCAAGTTGAATTGATTACTCCTGAAAGCGTAAAAGGTATGCAATCACGTCCGTATGAAGGAAGTGTTGACCCCGTTGAGAAGGACGCCTCTGGATTGGGAACTGATTGTAAGTTGATCTTTCTGTTTACGTTGCGAGATTTACAGAGGCCCTTTTAGAGCGAGAAATTCGTGGCTGGAACCTGGGTTCGTGAAAATTTTCTGAGGTCAATAGTATACACGAAGTCGGAGAATTTGCATAATCTTCATATATGTCTATAAATCAATGTTGATCAAAAAATTTTCTCTATGTAGTTTCGATTTGGTGAGTCATTTTTTTTTCGTTTTACAGAATAATTCTTAAATAGATACTTGAGGGGGGGGCGTTAGACCCTTGAGCCCCCCCCCCACCGCCCCGTGGGTGCGCCCCTGATCGTATTCCGTCATTAATTGAAGATAAAAATAATAAACCTCAATCATTTCAGAATTTTAAAATTTAAAATTTAAAATTTAAAACCAAGTAAATTCATAATTTAATTAAAAATAAGTTATTTTTCATAACTCATTTTCAATTTTTAAAATTACTTTACACATTGTATTTTTTATTGCAAATATTGTAATAAATGTGCTGGTACATACAAGAGGTTTCAATACTTCGGTTTTTGTGTCTTTGAAATCGTATATTAAATTAAGCTATTCTTCTGTTATCACAGAGCCTGATGATGTCGAATAAGATTTGCTTTTCCCTCAGGACTCCTTCATAAGCGATGACTCCGAAATTGAAAAAAATAAATAATTGATTATCTATAAATTTCGAAAGAAACTTCAGTCAATCAACATCTGTGTTTCCGGATTCTGTTTTGCTGATTATTTGTATGGTTCCAATACAAGAATGAAACGTAACACAAGGGAAGAGATCCTACAAAGGCCACTTCTTTTAACAAATTTTAATAATGTAAATAGTTTTATAATAAAAATGTAAAGCATATTCCTGAATTTTTGATTTCGTTAGTCCATTATCGTCTTTGGCAGTCTCGGGACTCTAGAATTTACAGGAACCTCATAACTACTATCTTTTTCACCGTCAGGAACCTGTCGTCATATTTTTACATTGACAGACTATTCAAGCGACTTTCTGCAAGAAATCCCTCGTCAGTGCTAAAGACACGTCGGACTACAATGTAACGTGGAGATTTTGTTTATGCCCCAAACAAACCAAACTTGCGTCCACAGTCATTGTGTAAATTTCCTTATTTATTGCGCGTAAACAATAACTTTACATTACAAATAAATTAAATTTTACATTTCGTTACATGTTGACAAGATTATTAAAATTTATTACAGCGTACATACTTGTAAAATACGGATTTGAAATGTTCACTTTTCCTCAAAATCTAAGTTCGAGTAGCTTTTAATCGATAACATTAATTAGTCAAGAAATAAATAAACAATACTTTGTATTGATTGAAAAGGTTACAAGAACTCAACAAAAATATTCTTATATTACTTGCTTAGTAAATTTGTATAAAAAATCATAAACGTGTTCCAGATGTTAATATCTAAGGTATAAAAGACATGACGCAGTTGCGATGAACAATTATTTTTTCTTATAAATTAGGCGACAACAAAAAGAAAAATATATAACTAATTTAAAGATTATATCATGGTGAATCAAGACAAGAATTATGAAGTTTATTACTGTGTTAATAATTGTACTACACGGTGTTGAATAAGTAAGCTTTTTCTCTAGAGCTACTTTAATGTGATAGTTTTGCAATAAGTTTAATTATTTATAAATTTTTAATACCTTGTTCTGTGTTAATTGAATAGTTCATTGTTATCTAACAAAATATTATTATAGTTCTTGCTTAGTCAAATAGTTTTAAAATATTTATAAATGTTTGTCAGATTATGATCTCTTTAGAATATTTAACGAGATGCAGTGTGATGAACAAAGGTATGTTTTAAAATAATTAGGTCGTAACAATAACATTTAAATATGATTTATTTAAGGATTATAAAATGGTTAATCGACACAAGAATGAAGAAGTTTATTAGTGTTAATGTTTGTACTATACGGTGTTGAATAAATACACGTTTTCTCTACAGATACGTTAATGTGAAAATTTTGCAATACGTTTAATTATTTATAAATGATTATTACAATGTTTTGTGTCGATGGAATAGGTTTCCAATGAACATATTATTATAGTTATTGCTTAGTAAAATTGTTTAAAATAATTATACGTGTATTTCGGTTGATGTTTTGTGAAAAGTTTTCACGTGACGCAAGACGATGAACAAATGATCGTTTTTTTGCGCTATAACATTTAGATTAAAATATAATTATTTGAAAGATTATATAATGCTTAATCCTGACAAGATATATTGAATTTAGTACTGTTTTATCGTATTTCCTATTCGTTTTAGGATATAGACAATTTTCCTCTAAAGTTAATGTGACTGTTATGCAGTAGTATTAATTGTTTATAAGCTAGGAAACACTTTTGTATATTGTTTGAGGAGGTATCCGTTAATTAAAAATATATTCTCATTGTTTTTGTTTACCCAAATTTTTAATATGTATAATTTTTTTCAGATGATCTAAAGAATATACAACGTATCGGATGGGATGAGGAGATGCATTTTTCTTTCTTGTACGCGATCACAATAAATAAAAATACGTTTATTTTATTGTTTTTCTATACGATTTGTTTGTTTAGAAACTATTTAATAGGATATACTTTAAAATTGTGGTGTATTTTTTGAATGTGTACTTTATTACATGGTGTTTACTTTGTGAGGAATGCAAGATAATATATTGTTTATAACTTATTATATTTACAATGAATTTTTGTATTGTAAATAATTAGTAATTATTGAGAAAATGTTATTTACGTATGTTTTTTTAGTAGTGCTCTAATGTTTATGCCAGCCTCATATAGCTGTGTTAGTTGCTCTTTTTTGGTAAACATCCGCAATTATTTGTTTAATAAATTTGTATAATAGTATTGAATTTCTTTTTGCAGTAATAAATGTGTAGTAACAAATGCAACAAAAGAATTTTGAAAATTTTTTAATTTGAAGGTGGTTGTTCCAACTTCACAGATTATATATTTTTTGAATACAATAGTAATAAATGTTAACTTATAGTAACCAATTAGTAATAAATGAGTGCAAAATTCTCCTGTATGAGTTTTTCAGTTGAGCCCTAAAGATTGTTCCAGCTTCACAGAGTTGCCGCCAACGCTGGTGCGTAGCGTAGAAAAATGGTTGCGACTTCCGTCCTATCGCGAAGGACTGAAAAGGCAAGGAGGGCGAACTTCTAACAATGGGTCACAACTCCACTCTCCTCTCCCGTTACATCCAGGACAATGGATCACTCTCAAGACGAGAGTACCGCGCCACGCAACAACCGTCTCGGTTGTGAACTCCAGACCTCAGCACACGTGTGCCAGCGCGACACTCGCAGTGCAGTGCGACCCGCCCTCTCTACAATTGACGCCGGCAAGGAGTGGTGACGTCAAGCTGCAAGCCGCGCTGTGTGACCCCGAGGGGTCTCCTGGGAGGTTTTCGCGAACAAGGAGCTTATTGCGTCTTCAACCAGAGAGCATTTTGAGGAATGCCTGAGAGCACAAATCGTAATTCGACTCGACACAATGAGCTTGTTTTCGCAGCGACGAATGTATCACTACATTCTCTTAGTATCATTTTCTTAGTCACTACATGCGAAGAATTAATCACGTAATGAGTATTTTTAAATATATTTTTTTAAATTTGAGTAATAAACTCAAGAACGAAATACGAAACTCTACTTTTATTCAGTGAATAATAGAAATATGTTTCATTTTCTTCACGGGCAGAGATTGCGAATTAGAAGTGGGGGAAGGGGAGCAAAAGTATTGATTACAACCAAAAGTACCCGGTAGTCGTGAAATGAGTACAGGGTGGAGGAGACAACAAAGTTCAAAATACTGGCTCTTCCCTTGTCTTCACTACTTGTGGTTGTACGATTCGTTTAGTGTAACATTATTAGGGAATAATCTTTATGTGTATGAAACAGAGAGTTTGTGTCTTTTTATCCGCCGCGCAGCGCAAAGATGGATAGGTATACGCAGAAAGTTTCTATATTTTGCACACGCATTCTACAAGAGAGGTCCAAGAAGAAACGCAGAGGAAACGCATAGATTTATTTTTCGAATTATAAAAAAATTTAAAGGAAAGATAATTAGTTGACAAGAGAGTAGAGTTTGAATAAATTGTCTATTTAATCCATAGTTTCAGGAGGATAAAATGGACTAAATATTTATTTTTCTCTGAAAAATTGTAAGAGCGTGAGGGAAGGGGTGAAGCCATCCTAATCCCTACCATTGATTCTTTTTAGTTTTTTCATCATTGGTACTTGTGAAGCTGTTGTTGCAGCATTTCGTTACTCGTGCTTACATGACTCGCTGTGCTTGGAAAGACATGTGGACGGTATGGGGAGTCTCTAGAAACTGCATAAGAAACGAGAGTCTCGCGTTCGTATGACTCCACCACGTGTCTGTTTTAAAGGGAGGTAACGGGGAAATTAATAATATACAAATTGCGATCGAGTAGCGTACTCCGATACAAACGAGTCCAAGTAAAAGCTAATCGAGTCTACTGATGAGCACAATGGAAAGAATCCATTCCCACTCTAATTAGAACCACAAGATAGCTCGCTTATTACTAAAAATTATGAAAAAGTGCGAAGGAAGTCTAAGTTTCTAGTTATTTGGATAAACTCCCAGATTTTAGTTGTACTTACCAAGATAATGATACCTTAATTAGAGGGATAAGAAACCAACGGACCATTCGTTAAGACCTGTGCTTTCATAAGAACTTATTCTCATGTTGGTTAATTCAATCAGGAAAATAGTTTCAACAAAGAATACCAAGAAATGCGTCTCACGTACAGACTTGAATGGCGTGCAAAACTTTCCTTTTAATAAAAGTTTCCAAAATAAACTTCATTTTAATCCATGAACATGTTTTCAATTTTCACTTTGATAACACGCGTAAATTTTTGTTAAACTGTTATTATTATTATTATTGATTTTATTAGTTACCATCAAAAATATTTTCTACACGTATTATTTCAAGGATTCCGCATTGGCATATAATATCCACGCTCGTTCGAAGCTATTGTGTGATGCAGAATGCACTGGTTTGAGATTGTTAGAAGCAGCAACTGCCTCGATTTCCAGAGGCTAAGAAATGTTTCGAACGGTCGTATGAGGATTAGAAAACCTCTTTGCTTCCCGATAGATTAATGATAAATGGACGCGATATTCTACGCCTCGCGTATGTGAGAGGATTTGACCTTTCTCGAGGTAGTGATCCGTAGGAGACAATCCATTTTCATGTCGCCTTCGGCAGCTGGTTGTACGGGTTCCGAGGCAGATGCGAGATGGTGAAAGAAGATCGGATCGGCAGATGTGGGATGGAATTTTGTACGAAAACTTAGGTCCCGTCTATTTGTTCGATTCGTACATCAATAGAGGAGAGAAATGTGTAACGAAGCGACGATATATTTCTCAGGACGTAACTCATCTTCCACAAACGAAGATAAAAGAAATCGTAAATTTTCACAGCTTGTTTCTTCCTTAGTATTTTTTTGTTATTCCGTTAACTTGCATTCATTTCTAACTAGGCGACACCGAAATACAATATTCTAGTGATATAGTTGTGAAGTATACAAGTGCAAATTGAAAATATAGAGGGATAAAAATATAATTTGGAAAATTTGAGCAAATTTTTAGTGTTAATAATGACACGCAGTGACGAGGTATAACAGCATGACACGATGTTTAAGCTGAAATATTCATCTAACAACGTTTGTGTTAGTTTTTGCCATTATTTTTCTTCCTCTTGAGTAGAATGCAAATATACTTAACAGATAGATAACGAGCGTGTGTGAGCCTGCAAACTATTTGGCGAGGAAAATGACCAAAGTGTTTACAAAACAGTAGTTTGAGGTAGCAAAACGACCATATTAATCCCTGTGAAAGTACGAGTAGAATGGCCACCAATCTCTGAAAATTATTATTCGCACGAGAATGTCAATAACGATACCGACGAATTAGCAGAAACAAATGATGTTCAAATAAAGATACAACATTTTTTAAGTAGGTTGTATTTATGTTACATGAACCTGATTGTTTATGACTAGTTGCTTTTCTCCACACCAACGATCCATGAAACGTTTACGTTGGATGAATAATGAATTTAACGACAAACCACAATATTTTAAATAGTTTCTTTATTTGTAACATCGGTTTGGAATCATTTGTTTCTGTTTGGCTTGGCAATGATTTGTTTCTCATATTTTCCAAGCATTTTCTATTCAGCATATATTCGCAAGACCTTGTACAACATTGTCCGTGTATCCTCAAACCAATCAATCATGTTCTTAATTGCACAATGGATACCATTAAACTGTTACATCATCAAAACTTGTCGCATTCTGAAAGTGATACAGTAAGTAATCGAAGACGTCTGTTTCTCACGAGTCTTTGTCTTTCGTATCAATCCATTATTCATCCAACTCAATATGTAAAGCATTACTTCATTAATTTTCATACGCAAGTATTTAATTTCATATACGCAGGTTTTCATTTAAAATCAATCAACATCCAATAATTCATTAATTGTTATAGTGCTATTCTATATGTAAACATAATTAAATAAACAATCTTTTATTCCTCCGCCAGTTCTGACAATCCTGTGGTCACATTGTGTGAAGTAACGTAGGTAGATTATCTAAATGTATCTGGCGCGTTTTTAACGAAACTTACCGAATATATTTTTTTCGGAGATGAACTTTGGAAATCGATTTGTCTTCCCGAAACTCCTGTACGGCGTGGATTTTATCGTCATTCCCTAAGCACAACTGAAGAAAAGTTTAAACATAAATCTTTAATATAATAACTATTTTTCTTTATTTGAAGTGATATGATTTTAATAATGAAACAAGAGAGAACAAAATGAATAGTGTTAAAAAATATAAATCACTCCAAAAAAATTTTCAATTTATTTTATGCAAGAGAGGATTAGAATATCGGGAAGTCCGGGGTAGTTCTTTTTAGCCCCAACTACGACATTTTCCGAATATATTTGCAAGATATAGGGGAACCAACAAAGGGGAAAAGGCGACTCCTTACCATGGTATTAATATCGCCAATACTTTATTCAGTGCCGACTTGGACGGGAGAGATCAAACTCAAATACGCCAAATTTACTCCGTATACAATGCTTAGGTGTACTTCGTATGACCTTGACATTCTATACAGTATTTCAATATGCAGTTTTAATTATTTATATAATGTCACCTATTGATCTGGCGATAAAAATACGACATGAGATATTTGAGGAACTAAAATAATTTTCAAGCTTTAAGTATCATCAAGCGAGAAATAAATTATTGCGAGGAATAAATTATTGCAAATATGGCAAAATATGAGGGAAGCATCTCATAAATGTCGATGAACATAAATTGATTTGAGTCCTTTGTTAAATAAAACACACAGAGAAGTGGGACCAAATCCAACCCAGGTTATAACTGCTCATGACCTCTACGAGACTTCACAAGACACAAGAGTCCACAAGAAGCCCAGGTTAGGTCTTCTTTAATTTTGAATCCTTTGAAAATGAATATTTTATGTTTTATGTATGTCACCATACGATCCTTGAGTGTGACGAATTATTTATTTGTTCTTCGATCTCTAACATCAATGAACTAATTCTATAGATTACTGATGGATCAAGAAACACGGAGCATACACTAAAATAAATTTGAAGTTATACAAAAATGATTAGATTATTCGTTTTTGATGTCACACTTTCAAATTAATATGTTTTTCTTTTCTTTGAATCTTGTTTTTAAATACCTCTTAATTTTCTTAAACATTATCTCCGTTACAGCAAATACCCTAATATGAAAGAAATGGATTTTCCATAAATATATTTCCTATATATAATTCCATTTCTTAAAAAATAACCAACATTACTTTAAAGTAGAAAAATCTCATTGTCAAGTAAAATTGTCGTCGATTGGCTTATCTTTGGGTGAAATAATGTTATTCGCTAAACAATACGTTTACAAATGAACAAAAATTGACAAATAATAACCAAACTTCATCTTTGAAGAAGTGTATCTTTAACTCAGCGAACTACAAAAAAATGTATTACATTTATATTTTATACCCCTCGACGAGGTTCAGACCACGAGGCTTGCACTTCAACCTAATTACGTGACTTGGACGAAGGCGTTCGGAGGGAGAGATATGTTGAGGTGTCGGGAACGAAAGGTACCGACAATAGTCTGGAGTGGAAGATATCACCACTGATAATATATCCCAGTTTGACCTAGTGAGAGATCAAATGATCTCCGATAATTATTATGTCGTAATTAAGTCATGTATTTTGTAATAAGCGTAACTTACTGAACACTAAAAAAATTATTAAAAAAATATCCCGTGTAAAATGTTGTAGAATGACCTCGAAAGAATATGTGATTACCTCGAACATCTGAAACAATAGTTTTTATTTAAAGAATGTAAGATAAACAAATAAATAGAAAATTCAAACCAAGAAAACTTTTCTTTTCCCCTTCTTGCATGATAGAAACATGGCGTCCTTGGAGATAAACTTGGGTATGTTTGAACTTAATGTGGTTAATTTCAATATTTAAGGTCACGGGCACATTACTTACTTCTATAATTTCATGTAGAATTATTTCTTCTAATCATATGCTAAGAAGTAAATTAATTTTAATTTAATTTTAAACGATGTATCAAGCAATAGAGAACATTTTTCATTCAAAATGAACGATGAAGAACTTACAAATGCATTATATATTTTCATTGCGATTGCTACCGTATTATTACTTATATGTGAGCAAGAAGAAATTCCATCATGAATAAATCGTGGCATAAAAACTACATATTGGTAGTTGATAAATTACCTACAATATTTAAGAGAAGATTTCCTAAAACGGGTAGTTTGTTTTATTATACAAAACCGTGAACGAGATCATTGTTGTTGTAATCGAGGCGTGTGCTAGCACGCCTGGCAAGTATATGCAATAGCAGGTAGCCAGCAAGCTCATGTATGCGCGAATTTTCGTTGATTTCCATTTCACTATTTTCCGTTTTTCTCGCTTGATTTGCATTTAAGTTATTATTAGAAGATAGATTTTAATGAAATTATGCTTTCCCTGTACATTGATTTTTCCAATTTCCCTTACATACTGACCATCGTTTTTATACCTCTTTTTGAGGTTAAATGCACGATTTTTCACTTGATAAATACAGACGTTTACATCACATTTTTTTCCAGCATCCATATCGATTTCCTATTGGTGGATCGATTAGCAAATGAGATCGTAGAAGGTTTGGGTAGAGAACAGACCATAGAGTTAGGGTAGGGTTAAGTTATTTCGCGTATAAAGTTATTTCGAAAATACATTTCAAAAATACTTGCATCGCGAAAAGTATAGGAAATTAATATTCGGAGGCCAACACAAATATTTCAGACTAATTTCAGATTAAATAACTCTTCGTAGCTATTTAATCATATTGCCCATCAATAACACATGGGGATTGATCATAAATTTAATAAATTTTAAATTTATTGTCAAAAAACAGTACAGACTGCGTATGACCACGTGGAGGACATTAAACTAATTTACTCTCCGGAAGCAAGCAAGGGACCATCCCATCATTTCCGATCAAGGGCCCTAAGGCAGAGGCGGATTCAAAAATTTCAGCAAAAGTTCCTAGATAAGATAAAAAGTTAGCTGCGAGTTATAATACATATATAATGTCAATATGTTTGTAATTTAACGCAAATATGTTTGTAAATTTACATGTAAAAGTTATTATCGAACGATAGATTATTCTGAGTATAGTGTTTAAAAATCATAAGGGTTGAAAAAACACTAAATTCACGATTTATTGTTACAATAAACACGCCCCTAGACAAAGTCTAGAGAACCTGTATAAGAAATCCGCCTCTACCCGAAGGAAAAACGGAGAAAATCCCGGGCCAGGATCACCGATATTCACCATACATTCACCGATATGATACTTCAATCTGTCAGGGTGATTTATTTCGTTACTTCACAGGTCTCAACTGCGTTGTTCCATAACGAAATCCCCTTCAATATAAATAAGTCAAAAATCAGGAAAAGGACGAGTTTTATTCTATTAATTAGGAGCAGAAACTAAGTGTTCGTAGAAAGAAAAACATAGAACATGGAAAAATATGTTTGGTGCCAGCAACAGTAGGGCACGTCAAATCGTCTGCAATTCCTGCGAATACAGTTTCTGTGCAGTAATCTCAGCACTCACGAATTTGCGTTGTAGAATTCTTCAAGTTTCACTTCACAAAGTTCAATCACTATGTTCATATGCTGCAGTACTGGCACTTAGTCGTTTGCCTGTTGTGAGCTCGGAATTCGCGAGGGAATTCGTCTCGGGTATCCGTGAGCTGGTCGTAGAAGGAGCGTTTTACTCAGTAGTTTTACTCTCTAGTCAGAATGAAGTTCTAGCTTTGATCAACAAAATAATTTCACCTTGGTAACCTTCTGATTCGTCGAGAGAATCCTTTGTTGCTGTTCTGGAACCTTCCTAACAGCGTTCGTATTTCTTGTCAATAAGTCTTGCCTTGACAGCTGTTCTGGAACCTTCCTAATAGCGTTCGTATTTCTTCTCAATACAACATCATTTCTTGTATAGGAACGCGTACACATATGTCGTTCTTTGGAGTAAACAAACGTTCGTTTGTCTTGCGTTCGATATCTTTGAACACAGAATGTCTTCCATGTGATCATATGTAATATTTATGCAAGTGAGTAATATATTGCATGGAGTGATAATACGTAGCAGTTCTGAGTGATAATATGCTGCTACAAATCTCTTAAGAGTTGGAGAACCTTGAGCGAGTCATGAGGCTGGAGTCAATCCTGCAAAACGAGGTAAAATCCCGCATCGATTTACATCGTGTGCACGCCGGACGTCTCCCGTTTGTAAATACAAAAGAAGCGTCAAGTGTCTTTTGTTAAGCATTCTCCACGGAGTCACTCGCTTGGCGAAAGAGACAATTGATATCGTGACAGTAGAAGGCATCTACACGAATATCCCGTTAACACATCTGGAGATGTTAAAGAAACTGGTGGTGCAACCATTGCACATACTTTCTCATACACGTTTCTCCGTCTGCAGCATAGAGTGAGAAAAAATTCCATAGTGAAAGGGTCATTTCTGGCGTGGTCCTCTATATTTTGGTCATCTTCCAGTGCTCTATTCATACTCAAAGCCGCTATATGAACTTATTATTGTCTTTTATTTGAAATTTGTAACTAAAATAAAAATTCAGAATATTATTTCAAAACATATTGCATATCAGTCTTGTAAATATCGGAAAATGTTATGTAAATGTATATTTGTAGACAGAAATTGATGTATTTTCGTATCTGCAGTGTGTTTGCTGTCCTTCTATTTTATCATACCCATTTCAGTTTACGAAAAGTACATTCTACGTCTGCTTGGTCCATTTCCACTACTAAATATTATTCAAGCGTCTTGAAAGTCACCTAATGTGTAAGTGTAGCAGACAGAAATTATTTTACTGCGTCTACACCAAACTTTCAAGCGAAATACCGCTAATGCGGATGTATAATGCATAGTAATTGGTCTTTACGTACAGAAAATTTAAGCAATAACGTTGGAGTCGTTTTTGAGAAACATTCAAAAGAGTACTTTGACCTTCATGTGAAGTATCCTTTGTTTTAAAGTTAAAAAATATTAGAGTACGTGCATCGACAACAAGTAAATTCTACGGTAAATACGAAATGCAAGTTAAATCAGTCCACCCATTTACTCAGAATCGTTGCGCACGGACGGACAGACGGACGGACGTTATGCCAAAAACCACTTTTTCAGAATCAGTGATCGCCAAAACGGGTATTTCCGTGAATATCTCGCTCACGAATATTTTCACGATTACAAAACTTTCTATATTCTACGTATATGAGAAAGTGAAATGTAGTGTTTGAAAATCACTTAAACATTAATTGTTTTAAGTAATAATTATGGAATAATTCGACACTAAAGGACCCATGTAAGACTCACCTTTTTGTATATTTACGTCCAAAAAGTGTCAAAATTATTATTTGTTTGAAATTTTCGTTCTCATAAATGTCAGTGAATGTCGTTCGAAATATATCTCCAAGAAAGTGATATTGTTCCCGGGAAGGAAAACTTGCAGCTATCATGTGTTTTTCTCGGGACCGTATGAATGTTTACTTCTGCGTAATCTGAAATCTGATAATGCTATCTTAGAATTTCAGATGTTCTCTGTGGGATCTTGGTTTTCAACCAGGCATAAGCTAATGGAAGTCATCTGGTTTTTATACTCTTCCTCCGTATGTAAACATTCCGAATGTGGAAAGTGTTTCTTGAATTGAAGGAGACTCGTTTATGGCATACATGAAAGCATCTTAATGCATTTAGAGGAGTACCTCCGAATGTCACATTACTCGACGTGATGAGCTTTAACGGACACTAGTGGGTGGAGTAGCAATGGGAAAAAAGCATGCTCTAGGAAAAAAATGGATATTCTCCTACAGATTCAAAAATTTATGATAAGAGCTTATCAACTAGGATACGTTCAATTTGGAGATGGCTATGTAGTTCACCAACAAGAACAGTCAATATTTAATTGACCTTGCTGGTAGTAAAGTGTATTGTGAAAGATATGACAAATTCTTGTACAGTTATTAATATTAATAAAACTTTCTTTGCAAATCGATCTTCTACCTTCATGGGGCACGTAAATACTGACTGCTCTGTAGTAATCATGCTCCCTACTTACAGCAAGAGAGCGTGGATTCCATCCTCCCCGTCGATAACTGGTGAAACTTTAGTCTGTTAGCTGAAGTATCTTCCATCCCACTCCATGCTAAAGTTGTGCTCATTCCTACAGACCACTAAGCAAATTAATATATTATTTCTTTGAGGAATATCCGTCTCCATATTTAACTAGTAACACTTACTCGACAGCCTTAGTAGAAAACTGAGTTGAACTAATTTTGTTTCTCTTAGATTGCGGTGAACCTCACCGCTAGGTAACAGATTAAACATGTTACGTCGAATGAAAATGGGAGACGAGACCGGGGATCGAACCCGACCGGGGATCGAAGTTGAATGAGAATGGTAGACGGGCACGGGTAGCGAGCGGGATGGCGCAGTCGGTAGGCGCGCAAAGCTCAAGGTCCCGGGTTCGATCCCCGGTCTCGTCTCCCATTTTCATTCGACGTAACATGTTTAATTTTGTTTGTTTTTATTTCGAATAAAAATATTATGTTATTAAGTTCTGGTATTGTTCATAACATATATAAAATGAATAATAAACTTAAAACAATTATTTCAGCATCCAATACAACAATTGTTGTTTCATGAAGACTTCATAAGTAAAATGTGGCAAAAATGAATATTATGAATTTAAAATTATCTGACGTATTGAAATATGTCCAGAAAAAAAGTTGAGTGAGAATCTTTTTTGGATTATGAGGTTTGGTGCAAGGTCAATACCTTAATTGTGGAATGCAAATCCTTGAATGGGTGGAAGTTGACGAGGGTTACTTTGTAGAGTGTGTCAGGCAACGCAGTCTGGGACTGTATCCAAGTGAAAATTTGAAATTGGATTAGAAAAACCTCCACGAAGTTCATTTCAAGACTCCCATATTCCAAGGATCTTATCCAAGAAGTAACCAAAAGCAGACCAAAAGTAACCATGAATCTGAAGAGTATCTCTGGATTCCACTGATACGATGTTAAAAACTGATATTTTTGAGACAGTAATGGATTCACATACTTGTGTGATATTCAAACACAATACATTCATATAAATAAAAAATTAAATACTGTGCGTTGGTAATCGCTTCACTTGAGAACGGCTGGACCGATTTGGATAATTTAAAAAATGTTCTCAATAGTCAGAATAAGGTTTTAGGGAAAGAAAAATTGGGAAAGTTGCCTGGAAAATTGGAAAATTGGGGAAAAACTGTAAGCATTGCAATGAACGAAATGGTGATGTCACAGCAAACCAATCGAAACAAAGCATTTCTTTGTTTTGATTGTTTACTTGAACATCGATCTTGCAATCGAAATGCAAATAAACATCTTGAGATTCATTGTGATTTCGAATTTAATAAAAGAAAATAAATCATTTGATTGACACGAAATTCTGACTTCATTCAATTGTGACTTAAATTTTGGAACACAACCGCATGTTTCCAAATCGATCACATTCCAGCCACATCACACATTTCCAGCATTTCAGCGATGTACTGCCGATAGAATGCATCTCCCATGTAAAATTTCACATTGGTGTACTTCTGAATGTACTCCTCCTCAAATTGTATGACCACCAAATATCCATGACCACCATCGTTAATAGATCACTCAGAAATACGATTTTTCTCATTTTTACTGTGTATACACATTTAAAATAGCATTTCACAAATCCACGAAACGATCACAAACAAATTTATAAAAAATTGGACATGACAACGTCTGTCGGGTCAGGTAGTATCAATTCGTTCGCGTACATCTGAAACTTTCATTTATATTGTTCACGTGTGGCACTTGCAATAACTACAGAATGAACTCTTCACGTTGTTTCTAATTTCTACATACTTTAATTAATTTCATGAAAATATGTGAAGTTCTTGATTGTTACACGTTAAATTCAATGCAATATTCAAATGTATCTTTGAAATGTTTCAGTAATTCTTTGAAAATCACATTCATTCCTTCTAGTTTTTCTCAGTTCTGGTGCTGCATTATGCTAACCATTAATACAAATAATTCAATATTACTGAGATTATTCATCTCATAACATTGATCTCGCTATCGAAGAATCTCGTTGATTTCAGTTTAGTGTTTAGATTCTAAGTAATTTAATGTTCTTTCGAAGCAGTTCGTGCTTGGCATTCAAAGATTCGCCCGTGTAACAACATGTATTTACAAGAACTCTATTCTGCTGTTAATAAGAAAATAAAAAAAATGTGTTAAAATCGACCAGAAGGCGTGGATTGAAAATATAGCATAACAAGCAAAGGACGCTGCTAAAAGAAATAACTATATGCAAATACCAGGAAGCTGTCCCGTAAGAAACAAATAAGATCGAAGAAGTGAAACTCGTGGAAAGATAGAACAATTGCAAAGACGACGTGAATATTTCAACGAAGATTTTAACTCTGAGAATGATGATGATACTGGACATGACGGGGGATGCGAGGAAGAAAATGGAAATAACGATAAGGAGAGAGAAATGGAGGAGATATGAAAGCTACAGAAAGAAGTTTTGAAGGCATTAAAATGGGTAAAGGCTTGAGGTATTTACAATATAATGGCAGAAGTTCTCTTAAATGACGTCGGTATTACCACACAGATCCTCACCCACATTTTTTTTGTAAGATAAAAAGACTCCAGAAGAATGGGAGAAAGGGTCTTTGATAACGCTTCCCAAAGAAGGAGATATAACTCCAACAATTGGCGTGGCATCACACTATCAGTACCCAGTAAGGTATGGTCAAACATTTTATTGAATGGGATAAAGAAGACTGAAAAAGAAATAAGCAGAGAACAAGCAGGATTCCGATCGGGGAAACCATACTTAGATCAAATTAACATCATAAAAATTATGTTGCGAATTTGGTCACAGCAAGCAACATAGGTCAAGTGAATAGTCTGTGGACTCAACGCTCTTTTATGTAAATGAGTGAGATTTCTCGATAGTTGCTCTGTGGATTGCTTCTGTGGATTATTTCCTGATGTATCATAGGTTTATTTAAAAATTACGCCTTTGAGTTGAAAAGGGGCGAAGAGAGTGAAAATTGTGTTGATAAACAAGTCTTAAATCATCAAGAAATACACATAAATTTATTCTATGTTTCTTCGACAGAACAATTTCAAATAGCTTTACGTTCTTCTGGTGTCATGTCCGCTTGACGAGATGGACAATCGATATCTGTCGTTCGATACGTGATCGACTGTGACGTCACGCGTTGGCTGCGGGTAAAGCTGGCCTGTCCGTCAATTAAAAAACAACAACAACAACAACTAAATATATGACATTAAATACAACAATACATGGAGATTTTGTAGTAGAACAAGAAAAAATCGAAGAAGTACAAGAGTTGATATACCTGGGAGATGTGACGCAAAGTGTTGGTACGGAAAAAGGCGTAAAGCAGAGAATTGCAAAGGCAAATGCCAGTTTTATATAACGGAGGAAAATCTGGAAAAGTAGAAATATCTCTCTAACAACAAAACTCCATATATACAACTCAAATGTAAAGTCCGTACTTCTTTACCGAGCAGAAACTTGGAAGATCACGTAACCAGTAACATAGTGAAAACATAGTGAGATGGAGATCCTTTGCCGAATCGAAACCCGATGTTCTGAAAAGAACTACAGGAATGAAGAAGAAGAAATAATTCATTACTTTTATTACTTTAAACACGGATGATGATATGTTAAATTTCATTCTCTTAGCAAATGTATCAGAAAACATTAATGAATTTGAACGACACCATTGGCTTCCTTCGGTGTACGTTTTCAAATACATTAAAAACATTTCAACTATGTGTTTAAATTTTCTTGTCTTTGCTAATAACCACCATGTAATTCAATCCATTTGAGACTGCTCAATAATTTAATCATGAGTGATAATTGTTAAATCACATTTTGATTAATACATCTATAAGATAGACACTGAATTGTGTCATTCATTACATCACAGTTAAGTGATATAACCTTAATATTTCATTTTTTGAGACATCGTATTAGTAATAAAATTACCAAATATCAAAATATTATCGTATTCACTTCTCACCAAATATTTTTTATTGTTTATTATGTGTTAGTGTTTAAGATTCATGTCAATTGCTTTGTTTTAGTATTTAAGTAATTTTAGTATCATCATGATACGTTATCGTATTATTTATTTATATAATTTCAACTTCTGTATTTCATGCCAAGTTTCATTTATTGACATTTATGGACTTGTTGTAACACCGCACTCACAATGATAGATAAATTCAACTTCTGAATCTTATGTCATTACTCGCAACCTAATTTTAATTCAATTTTAAGAATATACACGTCTATTTATGAAACACTGATATATTTCATTCGACCCCAAAATCATTTCAGATTCGTGGTCAATTGCGTTGCGGGGCTCAATTCAGTCTATTGCAAGATCTTTGCTGCCTGAGAACCTCGATCGAAGGTAAGATTGCATACATGTCAGTCAGCTCCAAGCGTACATTGGAAAGGATGCAAGACATCTGGGAAAATAAATGAAACAGTAAAAAACATCTACATCGGTCGCAGTGAATTGGGCATCTATTTTCCCTCCTTCAAAATTTCATTTAACCTAAACAAAAATGTTCTTCTTTTGCTTCTTCTCTATTCATACTTCCAAGGGGGGATAAGAATAAAATTGTGAAAATATATTTGTGAATGACAATCTCAGCTAGTGATATAGATTTGTTTTTTAACCGGCCGTATCCTCTTTCCACTAAATTATGGCTCTTAAATGCGTATGACTCACACAATTCCTTGTAAAAAATGTGAATTCCGTGAAAATAACTCGGTTAATCATTTTTACTAGATATGACATTTCATAAAATTCAGAACAGTGTGGTAATTACTCGATTTTCTTTCGTCAATCTTATTCTAGCGTCGAGAGTGTTAGTCAGCGTCCCATGAGATTGCCTCTGATGAGCGTAACTACTGCAAAGGAACGCACGACGTAGGCGATGCATGTTCATGACCTGGTGCCACAGAGTAACCACGACACGACTAGAGAATTTTAAACAGAGTTTGCGAATCTGCGTATAAAAAATTAGCTCATGGATTCTTGAGCGAACCTTGCAATAAATGAGCACTTGGTTAATGAATCCTGCATTGAGGTGAAAATTTATAATTTTTTCAATTGTAGTATTTGTAACTGGGATATGTAGCGTGCTATTGAAGCTTATCCACACGGGGTGATAGGAGGTAGAAGGTGGATGGTAGTGCTATTGTTAGTAGGTGAGTCGGTTGGCTGGATTTACCAACAACTACGCCCACGTGGAGGGGTTAGTAGGAGTCATTAGTAATGGTAAGAGTTAGCGATACTAGGAGTAGTAGGAGGGGGATATAAGAAGGAGGTTTGCTTTTCAGTTGATACAACTATATACGAACTGGGACATTGAAGTGACGAGCTACGTTTTTTTCTCTGGCCCCGTCGGGAGTGACTCGATGGCGAGTAAGCATGCCAGCCCTGAGTAACAGGACGGGCATCAATAATTTCTCTTTATATTTCCAGGCATTTTTACCTTCTGTTTCTTTATATCATTAATCTGTAGGATTTGTGGAAGAATACTGCTAATCTTGCAGACTTCTACGATAGCAAAACTTGCGGAAAAGCTTTATCCATGTCAACTAGACTCAGCAGGTAAGGAGATCTCATTGTTTGGTACCTATAGGCGTTTCTAACAACACGATTTTACATTATGTTTGTGCTATAGGAGTAAAATGAATGGAATTAGTTATTGAAAATATGGAGCAACAAAATTTAAAATTCAGCAATAAAAAATTAGAAGCCATTCTGAATTCAATTGTATAATTTTAGGCATGTATTCTAGCTTCAGTCTTAAGCTGGAATACTGCTTTAAAAAATGCAATAAATTCATTTTTGCGGCAAGAAAATAGCACTAAAATGGCTTTAAATATTAGTAAAAGCATTAATATTGTATTAATTTTTGTATTCCACCTCAAGGGACCTCCTTTTATCTATTTTACATCTAAAGCGACTTTGAAGCGTATGAGGTACCAATACAAAATAATTTGCCAAAATACATCCGCATGGGTTGGGTTATATATTAAACACAAATACAATAACTCTGAAACTTAATGTAATAAATATATTGAAAATAATAGATACTGGGAAACTATGGTAGTTAATTATTATGGAGGTTAATATCATAAATTTCACTGAGCCAGTTTTTAACCTTTAGATAGAACTAGCTGAACTACCCGGCGTTGCTCGGGATTTGAAAGGAAAACTTCATTATTACATTCTGGTATTAAAACACCTGTCAACGGGTCTGGAATTTTTTAGTTCATTTTGCCAGACATTACTCGGGGCTCTTAAATTATATTCTAAATTCATAGGTTAGTTCCCATATTTTTCTACTTTCGTAACAATCAATGTTCACTTTTGTTAATTTAGAAAACTAAATACCACAAAGAAAACCTACAATAATAATCTGGATTTTCAGTATTGTATGCCTTTATGTACGTAATTACGAATTATTTTAAAAGCCAGGGAGAAGGAAAATACAAATTACACCGAAACATTAATAAACAAAGCGCATAGTTAAGATTCTTTTGTTCCCACACGAACGCTAGGGAAGTAATGCTCGCTTCAATGAGTTAACGAAAAAAATAGATTTCCACACCGATCGAGCCTCTACGCAACTTTGAATAAAACGTGTGAGTGAGTGAGCTAGAGTGAAACTCAACAATGAATTCTTATAAAAGACTTCCGAATGAAACCCACGAAAACGTGAAAACGGCAACTACCCCCCCCCCCAACACCAACTATAGAGTAAAATATCGAAAAACCCAAAATCCCGTTACTAGATATTTAAATTAGCAATGTTGAAGTACAAAAATCAAGTTGTTCGTAATCAGTTCGTAAGATATACCGAAAAAAAATTAAAAAGCAATGAAAATAGGAGGGCGGATCCTTTTTCGAAATCTCAAGTGTTCTTCCCAGGGTTATGAACTCAAGTGTCAAATTTTCATCGTGCTCGGATAAAAGCAGTAGGTTTGCATAAAATACATATACACATCACCCGGGACACTCTTCTATACATATAGAGATAAATTGAAACTATGAATTTTTTAAATATTTTTGGCTAATGGTTAAAACAGTTCACAACAGGTTAATTAAGTTGTACATCATATTAAAGCTAGAAATCTGAAGAAAATGTCACATATATTATATCTCTACGTCTATAAGTTTTGAAGATAGAAACATTGAAATATTTCAAAACGCGATGGCAATGGCACAAATATCCAAATTTTAATAACTGAAAATAAAAGAATATCCGAAGATTAATTTAAAAAATGAACAGTCAGAAATATTTAAGATTTTGTATTTCTTATATAAGCCAATATTTTTACCAATATACGAAATATTATCCAATTCTGAGACGTCAAGGTCCAATTTTGATCGATTTCACAGCGAATGTCTCAAATAAAGAGTATTGGATGTTAAAGTACATGAGCATGGTTTTGGTTGACAATTTTACCAAGATATTGCGTAGAATATTGAATTCGGCAGTTATTGCAATTATATAACTATTTCAAGAATGAAATAGAAAAGTATAGAAAGTTGTCGCTTTTCGCCTTCGATACAAGTCCAATGATTTCACTTAAAAGAACGTTGATGTGGCCATTAACTCTGTCAAAACAGTTAGACAATGCATGGAAGGAAAAAAGGCAATAAATAATATCTAAAAATCAGTGATCGTATTTTCGTGAGAAACAACAAAGCGTTGCATTAATACATCAAAGTCAAAATGATTCCGCGACAACGATAATTTTACCTTTCAATTCGCTAATAAGTCGAACGGATGCTGATGAAATGCAGTCTATAGAGTAGGTTTGTAAAGTGATCATTCCCTTCTCCTGCAGGTGAGTTTTGGTGTTGAAGAAGGAGAAATGTGATGCAATCTCTCGCTTCTTACAAACTCTGTCATTGCATATTTCCGACGGAAGAGACGCAATCAAACCGGGTCAATTGCTGTTTGTCACACGTGGCTTCTGGAGTTTTTGTACAGGTATCTTTAAGTTGCCTCATCGATAAGCAAATATACGAAACAAATTTTTGCAACATTTGTTGGAAGAGAAATACATATATTTTGTCTTTGTGACCAGATTCTTATTACTTTGCTATTATAAAATTTGCTATAAATAAAATTGAAAAATACAAACAAACTTGAATTGTTTTATAATTTAAGTTGTAATCTGTTATTCGAAGAATTCGTACTTACCGGTGTCTCAACTAAATATTGATATTTTTGTCGTTTTAAACGCGCGGTGAGGAATTTTGAGTTGGATTGTGTGAGTGGATGACAATTAAAAAGTGTTTCACATTTTTGAAACCCATTTTATATTTTCAAAAACAAATAAAATTAATCTCTGAATGACAAAAATAGAGACAAAAGACATATATTCAAATTGAAAATGCTATTTTTCAATTAAAACGTAGATAGAATAGTGGTGAGACAGGAATTGGTTGACGACAGACTCTTCATTGTCAATACTCAATCATAAACTGTCCGTTATGGTTGACAACAAATATATTCTATAAACTATATTCAATAATTGACAATGCTAAAAGCTCCTCCTCGTAAAACAAACTTTTCCGAAATAATTTCTAAAATCTCATTATTAATTTCCCAAATGTATTATGAACCACTGCAACATTTCTAAATATTTTCGCGTATATTGCGTGAGATTTTACGAGAAAATCGCGACTGAGATGTCGGCTGACGGTGATGAAAGTGTAGTAGCGGATACGTTGTAATTGTAGCTTGCAGCTAAGCGATCGCCACAGACAGAGAGAAAAAACACTGACTAAAGCTTCTGGCAAATCTTGCTCAATGTGAATTGGTTTATGGGTCGTGGAGCACTGCGACTTTCTTATTTAAAAAAATGGAGTGTATCGTTGTTGGTTTTCATTCACAACGTAAGCAGTAGTTTATGCTAACAGATAGCTCCGAGGTTACTAGATTGCCTTGGAAGTTGACCGAAATTCATAATATAGTACGCAAGCGGCGTGTGAAGTGACGTATGATATTGAAGAAACAAGGGAAGGAATGGGGATGAGGATAATGCCAACGATTAGAAAAGAAAAAAACGTGGTGTGCAGCGACATACACTCCGATTCATAATATGTTTGCATAAATTTAGAATATACCTTATAAGGAAAGGAAGAAAATCGAAGAGGGAGGTCGTATATGAAGTCTATAAAAAATATTACAGATATAACAACTATTACGAACTGATGAGTCTGGAAAGAGATAGGATAGAATGGCGAATTAATACGAACCACTCGCAACTGAAGAGAGAAAATGCAGATGAAGGGGAAGAAGCAGACAAGACTTTATAATAAATAAAAACATATTTCATTGTAGTCTTCTCAAATGCATAATAAAAGTTGTTGAATACATTATAATTCCGCTTCATATTATTCTGTGATAACAAAAACATTGCGATTGGGATTTGTGGTTTAAGGGTTTCGGGATCGAGCCTCTCAGTCACTCCACCTCGAACACAAAGTTGTCATCACAAATTTTCGATGCCATATTGGGTTAAAAGACACAAACCATCTATTTCAAAGATGTTACCAACATTTTCACGATCAATACATATAAATGCAATTAGTGCGTTAACAGATCAGTGTCAGATCCTTCCCTTTTACCCTCAAAACTCCTTTTGAGGATGGGTCGATGAAGAGTAATAAGATCTTGATTTTATATTTTGGACTTTTACTCGCATTAACAAGATTAAGTTTTCTTCAACAGGTTGTAAACAATTTGTTCTGAATCTCCAACGCTTAGCCGTTTTAGTTTGACCTTCGTCAGGGAGTCCAGAGGGAGGATTTGAGAAAATAACCCATGGCATAAGGGTCTGAAACACTAAGTCCCAAATTTAGTTTTTTTCGCGTCCAATATTTCGGGCCAACCTAATATTTCGAAATATTAGACTGGCCTAAAATATTGGGTCGCGTAAAAAGCATACCCTAGATTTGTTGTTGCGTCTTGCACTACAAGATGACAGTGAAAGCTGAAACTCTACTTGGGTGCATTTTCCGCCGAGAATTAATGATGCTCAGGGGATATATTACGTATTGTATAATCATATTTCATGCCGAGTGCGAATTTTCGCACCTGAAAAACCCGTCATCTTCGGCCGGGATCAAACCTGATCACATACGTTTCGGAGATCACTATGATAACCTCTCAGCCATCGGCGTCGAAAGAAAGAAAATACCTCTCATCAGAGAGGAACTGGTAGGGAATTACCTGAGCTGGGGTAGCTGATGTATTGGCTACCAGCCGGACAGACTGACTATACATGAGGTCGCACAGCTAACATCGGTCTGCTATGACGTGAATTTTCGACCTTCTGTATTACAGTGTACAGCATTAGCTCTCACAGCTTAAGTAGCTAATCTACAAGATGAGAAAAGGGAACCTACAGTAGATGATGTTGCGAACCAGTAAGCACGTAATATTGATTCGATGCAAGTCGATATCGGTTATCTGTATGCTTTCTTCTCGATTTTCTTGACGATATTCCTTTTTATTACAACTTCATTGTTTTACCTTGTTTCATCTCAGGCGTACAGCAAACGTTCTTTTTTTCCAACTTCAGGTATCCGACAGCGCCAGTATTCGATCCAGGGTCGTTTCTCTTTGAAGACGCGAACACAACCATTGAGCTACTGCAGTATAATGTTTTAAAATCTTGTGTAACCTCGGCCAAGAGTTGACACCATAGTATTGGTACGTAAAATAGTAATCGTCTCTAAAACCTTGAAAAATATATCTGTAAATGCCAAGAAAATAGTTTTTATGAATCCAAACGTTTCTTTACTTTGAATATACTTGAAATTTATTCTTATTAGATTAATATATTTGAAAATATCATTATTTAAAATAATAATTAGGTATTCGCCAACATTAACCTTCAAAATATCATCAATGTACGTCTGCTCGACGTCAAGAAAACACTGTAAATATTCGTCGTAGAGACTTCAAATTACGGGCTAAGCAATTTCGGGATGGCGTCGTTTAGTCGTTGTAATAAATCATTTTGTTCAAGTAAACTACTATTCATAGTTGCGAAAGCAATGGTCGATTTGACACCGTAAAACAATTGCTGAGGCTGCACCGCCTCAGTCATGAGCCAACAAATTGAATGCATAGAAGGCAGCGCAGCCGAATGTTCTTTAGCTACAACTACGAACGAGATCAACGGCGAGGAACAAACAACAGTTCTTGTAGCTAAGTCATATTTTTGAGCGGGGTTGAGCTGTTGCGCGCCAAACCCATAAGCTATAGCGCTTGATGTAACTTTCTTCGTCCAAGACAAATCAGCGTTAGCTTCCGCAGTGATAGAAAATTGGTCTCGTTCAGACGAAAACCCTTCTAGAGCAGCTACATCGTAAGCTGTGGCAGCTAATGATACTATCTGTCCGCTAGACAGCCAATGCGTCAGCTATCACAGCTAACTTTAGGTTGAGTTATCTAACGTATTTTTTCCGTGCGTGAAGGAGTATCTTTTCAAAAAACTGAGAATATTTGACCCTGTGTTATATTGAGTTTTCACCCAGTACCCCCTTTGATTGGAATTGGGATCAGTGGTGTCATAATTTTGGTCGAGGACGGTAAAACAATATTATTTCTATTGTGTTTTGGTTTGATATTTTCAGAAAACAAACACGTTATTGCTAACAAAACCTTAATCGCACATCTACTTAATTGTCATTTTATTTATTTGTGCATGATATTTATTTATTAGGTGTCCCTAATCTAAATTCTAAGGTACGAACAATATAATTTTTTGTAATGAAATATCTGACAGCTAAGATATACTACAACATAGCTTTCTTTTTCCACAGTCCTCGCGACAGTAATATACTCATATAATATGCATTTCTCATTAGAGAAAGGCCTCTGATTTCACAATACAATTTTTAAAATTTATTTTGATAATCTCCTCCCGGTTCCACATCACGAGGAACCAACAATATAATACAATACAATGTCATAACATTGTTTCCAATTATTTCTTTTAATTTGGATCTTATACTAACTCGTCGTAAAATGTTATTTAAGAAATAATTACTTGTTTGAATGGACTTGAGTAATTTTATGTAGTTAACATTCATAACAGAGTGAATAATATTGGATTCAATTGGTACAATACTAAATGTTAGAACTCACCTTAAACAATTCTACTATTAATCGGTATATTCTACGGTGCTAATTCAACAAGTTGGAACAGATCTGAGTTTTTTCAATTCCAAAATTGTTGAGAGAAGAGGGCTACTGTCCTCAAATTATGCCTCTAGATAGAATGGTATCTTGCTTGCTTCTTATCAATTAAAAATTATTTCATGTCCTTCTGCCATGGATATGGTTTGGTATTTTCAGAAAAATAATTTGAAGGTTTTGTTTTTAAACGAGTTTTTATCGCACATTTATTTAATTATCATTTTATGATATTTGTACATGATATCTATTTCTTTGAGTATCTCCCTCCTAATATAAATTCTAAGGAACCAAGAATATAATTTACATACATTCCAGCCTCAAGACATGGTTCCTGCATTTCGGACCGACCCAAAGATATGTCAGGCCGAGACCAATAATAAAGGGCTATACGTGAAAGTCAACTGAATCCTTTGCGAGTGCGCTCAACGACGGGGAAAGGACAGATGCGATTACCATCGACTTTTCAACAAACATTCGATTCAGTAGGTTACACACCACTACTTCAAAACTAGCATCTTCAGGGATGGAGCCAGAAATAATAAACTACTTAACAGGACGTACTCAGACGGTTAGTGTGGCTGGTGAATTGTCGGGAAAGTTACATCAGTGGTTCCGCAGGGGAGTGTTTGGGCCATAATTTTTCTGGCATATGTAAATGACATTAGCGAAGGTATCATGTCAGTTTTATGATTATTTGCAGAAGGTTGTATTATTTATGGAAATTTATAAACCAAAACGATATCGAAATATTGCAACCTGACCTCGACCTAATTAACTTGTGGGTTCAATCAAATGTGATAAAGATAAACGTAAGTGGAAGTTTTACCAGAACACGTCTTCGGGAAACATCAACGAACACACTAAGGCAAACACGTATCTAGGAGGAATATAATCGTAAATATTTAGAAATAATTTACAAAATTATTTAGGTTGGGTGAGTAAGGTAAGTTTACACACAAAAAAGCATGGTGGGCTCATCACTTTGTAATGCGTTCACTGAAAAAAGGAAACCACAAAACTAAAGGAGAAGAGGATAGTTCGGATAATTTGTAAATCTCACCCCCGAAACTCTTGTAAACCTTTATTCAAGGAATTAAATATCTTACCACTTCCCTGCATTTATATTTATGAAACGGTCGTGTTTATTAAGACCGAATTACTGAAGTGCTACCCTTTCTTTATACGAAACAGTCTCGTTCACGAACACAGTACTCGCAATAGTAGTAATATTCATCGCCCTAGAGTGTCAACCACTCTTTACCAAAAAGGACCTTTTCATTGGGGAATCGTTCTATATAATTCCCTGCCCAAGCATATAAAAAATATTATGAAATTGAATCTCTTCAAATCCGCGGTTAGAAACTACCTCCTGCACCAGTGCTTCTACACTGTAAAATAATTTATTGATTTTAATAAAAGTTAAATTCGTCTTGTATTTTATCACGCCATTGCTGTAGTACTTTTTAAACAACTTATAACAATTTCAAAAACTATTTTCTTGCATGATTGTGGTGCCGTATGGCTCATATTAAT
Source organism: Laupala kohalensis (assembly GCA_002313205.1). Classification (NCBI taxonomy): domain Eukaryota; kingdom Metazoa; phylum Arthropoda; class Insecta; order Orthoptera; family Trigonidiidae; genus Laupala; species Laupala kohalensis. The sequence continues at coordinate 107,498 of NNCF01130481.1, forward strand.
TTAGTTTTATGTGTACTCAACTTTGGCACGGTTGTGTACATAAATTCTGTAGCCCCATCCTGGCCCGGGTTTTTCTCCGTTTTTCCTTCGGATAGAGGCGGATTTATTATTATCTCTAGGCTTTGTCTAGGGGCATGTTTATTGTAACAATAAATTGTGAATTTAGTGTTTCTTTTCAACTCTTATGATTTTTAAACACTATACTCAGAATTATCTATAGTTCGATAATAACTTGTAGGTACATGTAATTTTTTGCGTAAAATTACAAACATATTGACATTCTATTAGTATTATAACTCGCGGCTAACGTTTTATCTTATCTAGGAACTTATGCTGAAATTTTTTTGAATCCGCCTCTGCCTTAGGGCCCTTGATCGGAATTGATGGGATGGTCGCTTGCTTGCTTCCGGAGAGTAAATTAGTTTATTGTCCTCCTCGTGGTTATACGCAGTTTGTACTGTTTTTTGACAATAAATTTATTATTATTATTATTAAAAGTTCGGCATACACTTCTCTGGTGCGTCCAATTCTACAGCATGGGTCGATTTACTGGGATCCGTATGGGTTTGGACACGTTCAAGAGCTAGAAAGAGTCCATGGAATGCTTTAAAGTTCTTGAGAAACAAGAGGGATGGTATAGGAAATTTGGGTTAATGGGAAGAACAAACGAGACGCAGATCTTCCATATGTGTTGCCAATTCAAGGCATACACGGGAGACAATGTTCTAATAAACAATCAACTAGAATTAAAAAAAAACACGTTATACGGGAATACTGTCACAAGTCGCGAAAAGAAAATAGCGCAAAGATGAAGGAAAATTTTATTTCATAAATAGAAGAATAACTGAGTGGAACAAATTACCTGCAACAATATTAGAGACTCTCCCCAAAACTGTTAACTCCTTTATAAAAGTACTGGTAACTTCTTTTTATGTTTATAAGTAGGCTTCGAAAAGGGGAAATGAAATGTAATAATTTGGAGCTTAAATTGGGAGAGTGTGAAATTCAGTACAATACAGTGTGGTGAAGGGAAGCAAATATAATAGGACATAATTTTTAGGTAACATATCTTATAAGTGTTGTTGCTTATTTGATATGACACCTGTGTTATATAATTTACGTATTACTTGTTCATTGCAGCCACTGAACAATGCTCAATTGTTGTGTAATATATATCTATCTAAAACCGAAATAGTGACCTTACGCCACATAAATACTTCAGGATCTGGGACTGTTTATCATCGAACCTGACGTGAATGATGTGCTTGACATAAAAATGGCTTATAAAGCTACTATTTCAAATGTATATTTAATATCCTTATTTTAGTAATTTCATGATACATTTTTAACCTGTGAGATCATACTATAACGCGTAGAAAGATATTAGTGGTATTCTGTACATCAGCAGTATAATAAGTTGTGTAAATAATAACAGAATAAACACAAGTAAAAACAGCTGAAATTACAAAGAAAAATAGTCGTCTGAGTCCCGTTCACAAAAAACAAAGAGAATGCAATGCAATGCAAAACGCGTCATAACCTGGACTCTCAAGTTCAGAGTACCTACTCGGGGAGGGAAGTTAGCATAGGATACGGCCAGGTGAAAATTGCGACGGATCGGGACTCGAACTCGGGACCTGCTGCTTTGACCACAGGTGTGCTTGCACTTATCATAGCTTGTTTAAAATTGTATATGTAAATTTATTTTTTGAAGTGTTTCATTATTTCTCATAAACAAAATATTATTGTAACTATTAGAAATATAAAAATAAATTTTTTAAACAGTCTAGGCAAGAAAAAGAGATGTATGTAGGTATAAACAGCTTCTAGGTTATTTCGGACATACTTGCTTTGGGATTCATGAATCATTATTCGAAAATAAATCCTATTTTTTTCCAAAATTAATATATTAAATCCCGACGGATACTTATTCCTAAATGAAATGAAGAAATAACGGTTCGATAAAAAAGGAAATGAATAGTTGAAAAGTTGAGAGAAAACGCAGAACCATTGCTTCAAGAAGTTAGAAGAGAACAAGAACTGCTTTGTAGTGTCATCTCATGCGTAATATCGCAACTGTCAGAGTTGCAATACAAACTCGCTTCAGAGTACTATTAAAACGCACTTCCGGCTCTTCACATAACGCCACTTGGTTGTTGTTAAATTTAAAGCATCCCAGATGAGTGATACCATCTGTCATTCCATTGGGTTCTGAAGGGGTCGGACGGAGCGTGAAGGAGAAAGTGGCGTAATTGTTTGTCGTCCGAAAATGTTTGGAGATTCGTCTTTGACGATCGTGACCTAAATTCCTTGCAGAGACAGATATTTTTAAGTGGTCATGTCACTTAATGAAACGAGTTCTTGTTCTTTCGGAACTCATTAGGTCTTGTCCTTCCCCATCATAGCTAAATTGACTCATCACCATTTGCTTCGTTTGCCAGGCAGAACTTTTATTCCAGTCCAACGTAACCTTCTCATAAAAATATACGTATAAAATGGTTACAAACGTTACAAATTGTGTACAAATTCCAAAAATCTATTTTCAAGTGACTTTTACGAATGTAAATAAATGATTGATATTACATAAATAATACGGTATACAAAACATCGTGTAAGAAAAAATGATCTAAAAGTCACACATGTTAACAACACTAATCCAATCCTAACATATTTTGAATTGATTTTTTAGAAATTGAATAAATGTTAATATCTAATTTAGAATAAAACCAAATGTTTGTTTTGGTGCGCTGTGTACAAATCTGTGCAGTTTGATGGTCTTTTCTCAAACTTGGTGAAATTGTGCGAAACTGTCTAGACGGAACTGAGCAAAATTTTAATTTTTTCATGGAAGATTTAGGGAACGGGAGATTCCTTCTACCACTTACTACCCCTCTCCCTACTTGATCTGTAGACCTGTATAGAAAATAATCATACGGAAGTAATTCAATATAGATTTTAAACATATACATTTAGTAGGTCTATCATAGAAAGAAACTTGTGAAAGAAACATTATGATGCTACGTGAGGAGATGAGTAAGTGAAACTTTCAATAATGTACGGTTATTTATATTACACGAGAAAATATTAACTTTCTTCAGTTAATGTAATTTACTACAGACAATACTTTATGAATAATTATTTATCAGCAATTAACTAATAATATTTTGAATTTATTGCATATAGGTGGCAGAAATTCTGTGGAACGTACTTATGGTAATGTTGTTACAAATAATAAAATTTCCTCTGAAAACAGTTTTTTATTATTCACTGTATCATAACCAAACATTTTTCAACGATTGCATTGTCATCGTAAGATAAAGACGATGAATAATGCTAACATTACGATAACTATAAATTCCTCTTGTACTATATCACGTCATTGCTGTAGTACTTTCCAGATAACGGATAATTTTTAAACTATTTTCCTGCATGCTTGTGTGGTCTTATTTTTCATATAAGTTTAGTTTTATCTGTACTCACCCTTGGTACGATTGGGTACGTTAATTCTGTAGCCCCATCCTGGCCCGGGCTTTTCTCCGGTTTTGCTTCGGGTAGAGGCGGATTTTTATACAGACGTATCTAGTCTTATCTTGCCCAAGGGCGGCATCTATTAAAATAATTAATCTCGAACTTAGAGTTATTTTAATAGTTACGATTTATATTTTCCGAATAATCTTGTTTGATAATTATACGTTCTTGTGAAATAAGTTTTTTGTGTTTTATTAAATACAAATTTGTTGATATATTAATATTATAACACGTACCATACTATTTTTATTCTTATCTTAAGAGTGTGCTGATATGTTAAATCCGCCTCTGCCTAGGAACCCTTAATCGGAATTGATGGGATGCTCCCTTGCTTGCTTTTGGAGAGTAAATTACTCCACGTGATCATACGTAGTTTGTAACTGCTTTCTTGACAACAAATTTATTTATTTATATTTATCAAAAATAATTGTATAATAGCGATAGATAAGTTATATTTATCTGGTGACACCATTAAAATTTCTATTGATATGATATTACAAATTTTATTCGTCTGCCATCATTGAGGTCCCCCTAATGGGTCCGATTCTTGGAGTCTGAGGAATCGTTCCTCGCTCCTCGGCGGCGCTATCAACAAATATTTTTAACGGTTTACAATTTTACTTCTTCAATATATGACTAGTCACATTAAGAGATTTAAGGATACCGCCAAATAAAGTTCTGGGCTATGAAGTCGATTTAGTGTAAATGTGTAATAAGAATACGAGTAAAGTAATTACAATAATGTAATACGAGTATATTAGGGACACTTACGGACTCTTGACGCAAACTAAAAGATAAGTTCTAATTCCTATATTTAAGAACTCCCCGACCTCATACATCCAAACACCTCTCAAACAGCAGTCTACATCCTGTTTCTGCGACATCCAGTTTACATCATTGTAATATTAAGAAAATTTGTGAACAGATATAAGTGGTTTTATTTCTTTAGTATTTATCCAAAATTTACTAGTTATGATTGTTCTCTTCAGACAAACAGTTTAGATTCAGACAATTAATATAAACTCTTTTATAAATAATTAATCGATGAGTCAGTTACTGTATAATAGTCACTCCAAGTCTCTCAATGTGATTTCTTCTTAAATGAACTGATTATGCACAAAATAAAATTGAAAAACTTCAGATTTTATCTATTGTTGTCCATAATTCAACATTCTAATATTGTAACGAGAAAATAATAAGAAAATCTGTATTTTCTTGCTCCTCCATTACATTAACAATGATATCCCAGTTTCAAATGAGAACGTAGATTCGAAATTCAGCTTGAAGATCAATCCAACTTATCCATCTGAATCCATTTACATGGGATGAAAACGTCTGGACAATATATTTCATTGCCCTTTTGTCCTCCTTTATTCAACTCTACCGAGGGAGCCCTCACGCCACCTGGCTACTGCACTATAGAATTAGAGCTCACTCTGCACCCAGAAAATGCCGGCAAAACGTTTCTAAATCGCAAAGCCATTTATGTGACGAATTTCATGATTTATGCACGACCGTTGAATCACTCGCTTTGTGTGAAGTCTGTAGGGAGGTGTAATGAACCATGGGGACTCTACCTGTTGCTTGTTAAACTGCTGTTGTTATCCCTTGATATAAAAGAAATTTTATTTATGGCTCGAATTACTAGTTTAGGGAACTACTTCAGCAGAAAAATGAGGAAAATTCGTGCCTGAAAACTGTCTGTTATAAGATTAATTTCTCCAAAATTTTATGCCTTGTTCATAAAATCATAATTCGTCATAAGAATATTTCTCAAAATAAATAAATGTGGATAGCATAAAAATACTTTTTGCACTTGAGAGAGCTAGTTATTATTCAAAAGGGGTATGTAAATTTGAGTAGAGTCATAACACACACAAAACTACGATGCAATGGCTTACTATTTCGCTACTGCTGCAGTAAAGTACTTTTTATTCGGTGAAAAGAAATCAAGAGCTCGTCAGAGATAAAAATAGTGAAGAATAAATATGGTATTTTGCATTAATATTGTTTTTTTATGATTAACATAAGACGATAGAACAATCTGTTTCTTTTCCTCTATTATTATCTAAAGTGTGAATTTCAAGGTAAAATTCTTGATTCTTATAGTACTTAATCCAGTTTGAACATTTTACACAGAAACCTTGGACATCACTTATGGGGTAAGGAGTACTCCAAGTGACGAAAAGAATCCAGTATGAAAGGAAACACATAAATGTTTCGGAACATAAATACAATTTTTTTCCTCTTCGACAGATTTAAAGAACTAAAAATATCATAACAATCACTATTCCTCATGAATTCATTCCAGTCACTACTAGAAGAATGAAAATTATACACACACGTTTGCACTAAAATAAAAAAGTTCATCAGAAGACTCACATAATGTAAAATAAATTAGCGTAATCTAATCTGGGTTGACGTATAAAACAAAAAACAAAAATTATCCATGACTGGCTGATTACAATTTAATGTCTTTGAAATACACAATTAGTTCACTAACGCTTTGATTGGAAACAAAGATAACTATGATAATAATGATGGCATGGCAAATGCTATGGAATGTATCATGAAAAGGAAGGTTGACAGAGAAATCGATAACAGGACGCGGAGATAATGAGAGTTATTTGAAGATATTTAAGTTACGAGGTGATAGTAAGTGTGCAAACGGAAAGGGCAAATGACGATAGAACGTATGTTTTGAGCTTCGAATGATGTGGTGCTGAACGGGCTCGGTATTTAGGAGAGATGAGGGATATGGACATTCTAATAAATGCAGTCATGTTCTATCCTCCGGTACGCGAGTCATCTGAAAAGACTATTCATTCAGACAGTATGAAATCCATACCGTTTCAAGAAGGCGCCGCCGCGGCGCGGCGCGTTCCTTGGTCACCGGTACAACCCATGAACCACAGCATTTGATGCTACACGATATCGATATTTAGTCATTCGAGCTAAGTGGATTGAAGAGCGGGAGGCGGCATGATGGCGCCAGTGACTGTCAACGGGCTTTCTCACGACGTCATCGTAAATCGAGCTTTGGTGAGGTATTGAAGAGAAAGAAGGGTTTCGATCATGAAAGTTGTTAGGTAACTCTTGAAGTTAGCAAATACAGTTTCCAACACTCACGACAAAAAGTATCGTTGAAACAAGTTTATTAAGTACTCAAATTTTGTTTAGATATCAGCACCATACCTCAAATTGACTAAAAGTATCACATACACACACACACACAAAAAGACGAATCAAAAAATCAAGAACTATATCAGCCCCAATCGTCTTAACTGATACGCACAAAGAAATATTTCTTAAAGGAAATGAATTTAGCTGAATTGTTCTTAATTATGAAATACTGCTGGTAAATTGTGCAGGACATTGGAAGGCTAATTCAATTTCACTTTGTTTATACTTTTTATTCCGATACATAGAATTTTAAAATTGTAACATGTAACGTTCGCTGTTTTCAACTATGTTTGAAACTTAGCCGAACAGATTCCGAAAAGGTTACTTACATATTTGTACTTTTAAGAACACAGCGGCGGTTAATGTTTATTTCAATCCATTAATTTATTAACCCAATTATATCAAACTACCATACCATATATTGACCATAAATAAACACTGTATCAAATGCCTTTTCCGTAACATTCGTTTTTCAGATTCCATTTTCAGTTCTGGAGATAAAAATCTTGTTCCAATGTGATACATACGTAAAATTCTACTCCTTTTTATCAGGGACCATTAATCACAATTATACAATTTGTATTGAAAAATTCATCAAGTGTGGATATGAGAAATAAACTGTTTATGAGTTTATACTTAACTAGTGAAAATTTTGAGTGCTGCCCTGTATACTGCAAAAGTCTGACAAATTTCTATAGAGGGGTAGATCCATCTCCTCGTCCGTATCTTCGAACTACGCAAAATATACTAGCAAGACCTAGCATTCTATATTTGCATGCCATTTTAAAAATTATTTACTTTTTCTTCTTAAATCTAGAAATCTTTAATCAACATAATTTTTCACAATCTATAAAACACCATTAAAAAATAAAACACGCTTACACGTGGAAAAACCATTTTCCCAAAACTATATTTAGCTCTTGATATTACATAGTAAATAAATAAATTTATTGTCAAAAAAGCAATGCAAACTGCGTATGACCACGTGGAAGACGACAAACTAATTTACTCTCCGGAAGCAAGCTAGGGACCATCCCGTCAATTCTAATCAATGGCCCTCAGGTAGAGGCGGATTGAAAATTTCAGAAAACTCTTAAATAAGATAAAAAGTTAGCTAAATGTTATAATATCAATAGAATATCAACGAATTTGTATTTAATACAAAAAATGTATTTCACAATGTCATGCATATTATTAGCGAAGCGTAGATTATTCGGAAAATTTATAAATCGTAACTATTAAAATAACACTAAATTCAAGATTGATTATTTCAATAGACGCCGCTCCTCGACGAGGGCCCAGAGAATCTGTCTAAAAAATCCACCTCTACCCGAAGGCAAAACCGGAGACATCTCGGGTCAGGATGGGGTCACAGAATCAATGTACACAACCATGCCAAGGTTGAGTACATATAAAACTTAGTTTATAAGAATCATAAGACATAATACAAGCATGCAGAAAATAGTCTAGAAAATGTCATGAGTTATTTTGAAAGTACTACAGCAATGGCGTGATGAAGTACAAGACGGATTTAACTTTTATTAAAATCAATAAATTCTTTTACATTGTAGAAGCACTGGCGCAGTAGGTAGCTTTTAACCGCGGATTTGAAGAGATTCAATTTATTAATATCTTTAATATTTTGGGGGAGGGAATTATATAGAACGATACCCGAATGATATGATCCTTTTTTCGCAAAGAGTGGTTGATGCCTCTAGGGACGATGAATATTATTCATATTGCGAGTATTGTGTTCGTGAACGAGACTGTTTCGTATGAAGCAAGGGTGTCACTTCAGTAATTAACACAAGACCGTTTCATAAATACAAATGCAGGGAAGTGTTAAAGTATTTAATTCCTTAAATAAAGGTTTACAAGAGTTTCAGTGGGGAGAATGATAAATTATCAGAACAGTCGTCTTCTGAATTCTGGAAGTTTGGACACTCTGCCCAGAATTGCCCCTGAAGGTACCCGTAACGTAAATGAGAGTAAACGGTTGCAAAATATACGCAACGGGAAATATGTGGACTAGCTATGTTAATTAAGATTCGGAATGCGTATCACAATTTGCTTAATTGGGAATTATGATTATCAACGTAACAATTCCATTTGAGATTGTCTTGAAAATGGAGACCTAGAAACTTTGTATTAGTAACAGTTTTTAATTGTGTTCCGCTTGAAGAAAGAGAAACCTGTTGTAAAGTTTTTGTGATGGTATTGTGAAATGACATGGCCACTCTTTCGTCACTCTTTACAATGAGACGATTTGCATGGAACCAAGCCGAGAAGTTAGACAGAAATTTTTGAGCGTTGGCATGCTTACATATTAAATTAGTGTCAGCAGCAAAAAAAGAACAATTTGGCAATCTGATATGGAGGATGACGTGTCGTTCCCACACAATAAAAAGAGTATAGGACCGAGAGTTGAACCTTGGGGTACTCCGCAAGTAAGTGGTTTTGTTACTGAAAGACAATGCTCAAGTACCTCATGTATGTGATATTTCGACCTGTTGATATCTATCTTTTAAATAAGAAGTTAGCCATTGATGTGGAAGTCCACGAATGCCTAAAGAATGCAATTTTGAAAGGAGAATTCCGTGATCGATGACATCGAATGCTTTGGATAAGTCAAGAAAAAACCCTGAGGATTTTCTCCGTGGTTGAGAGATGTGGTAACATCGTTTCAGAAAGAAAATATGGCGCTGGAAGTGGAAAAGACTTTTCGAAAGTCGTGTTGATCGTCAGACAGAATGTTATTTTTTATAAAAAATCTAGAAGACGCTTATACAACAATTTTTCTATGATTGTTGAGTGGGTAGTAGAGAAATTGCTAGATAATTTTGCGTTGTGTTTGTTTCCTTTATTGTGTATCACTTTAGCCCCTTTAAATATGTTACGAAACACCCCTTCCGATAAAGAATTTTTAAAAATATGAGTGGATTTGATATAACGTGGAACGAAAATTTAACAATTAACTCGGATGCTTTTTGAAAATTTGGTTGTTAATGAACTAATTATTCTCATGATTTCGCTGGTGTAAGTTTCGGAAGTGAGCATTCTGTCTAACCTCTCGGCTTGGTTCTATGCAAATCGTCTCATTGTAAGGAGTGGCAATGTCATTTCACAATACCATCACAAAAACTTTATATTTACGGAAATAATTATGAAATTTTTATGGTTGGTTATAGAGTTTTGAAAAATAATATAAACGGCGTTTGTGTTTCGAAGAAATTTTTATCCCTTGGATAACACAGCCCAAAAATCTCTGTACCAGAGACCTGGGTATATGGATTCGTCATATTTTTTTGCTAAGAACGATGCCGATGTACCCAGAAAGATCCATCGTGCCAATTTTTAGTTATCGCGGTTTTTCCTCAGCTGGTTTTAATGAAAAAAATTACTATTTTCATGTGGTATTTGAATAAAATTGTAGTCTTCTAGGTGTGAATAAATTAGTGCATACATTGTGTCATGAGCTGCACATGAAACAAATTTATTATACAGTTTGAGTGCATGCCAATCTTGTAAATGTTACCAAAAACTGAGTAGCTTACTTTTTTTATTGTACGATGACAGTTTATTTCATATTCCCAACAATAACAATTTAAAATAATGGAATAGTTAAAGTAGTATCACGTCTAACAGTATTACACTAATCTTGAACTGAGGGATCGTTTGACGTTCGTGCTGTGTAACTTATAAATCTAATGAATATGTATTTCATTTACAAAAGCAGGTGGTCTTAGGTTCTAATCAAAGCAAATTTATGTTACGGATAAAAATTGCTTATTGACGTTATTGTAATAATCTGAAAATACTCCAAAAGTGTTAATAAAGTAAATAAAACAATTCTATATTTACTAGAGCAGCATCTCTGATTTTCTGATTAAATCCAGCATTGAAAGTCATAATCAACATTTTATGACACAATTTTTTTTTTGTGTTTCAATGCTCATGAAATAACTTTACGGAACACTGTTTCGATAGATATTTAAAATAAAAATTAAAAAACCGACGTTTCGACCTAACCTCTCAGGTCGTCATCAGGATAACAGGGTAACAGAAGTTAGGTCGAAACGTCGGTTTTTTAATTTTTATTTTAAATAACTATCGAAGCAGTGTTCCGTGAAGTTATTTTATGAAGTATGTCCTGCGGAAACCTACAGGAATACGTGTTTCAATGTTGATTGTAATATAATATGCACTTACTTTACCTAAGTACGAGTAATACATGTATTTTTCAGAAACGTAGTACGAGTAATACATGTATTTTTCTTCTTGAACATTCTTTAATTGGATGCCAAATGAACTGCTTGACATCTCAGATTACCCAATGTGTTACCCAATTCACCATTAGTCAGTCTTTTCATGTCAGGGCACAAGAGGTTTTTCCTTCACTAGAATCGGGATGTATGAACTCACTGAACAGAGTAGGAATCTCACATACTCATTATCGGGTTTAAAAACTCTACATTGGTGGTAACCTAGGCCATTAAAAAGTTTACTTCGATGGTAACGTGGAGTGTCTAAGGAAAAGTAAATGCCTTTTTTATACATTCACACTCCAGAAACCGAGAATTTGCAATATTTCTGTTTGAATTAAGCAGTTTGAAATGTAGATATTTACCGTTATTCGTCAATCAAAAACCTTGAACAATATGTCAGAAGTAATTTCAGTTATATATTTTTTAGTAAATATAAGACGTGTCAATAGATAAAGAAAAATATCACACGTAGATTTTGAAATACGATTTAAACTCATAAATGTAAACCATGAGGTTTTCATATTAAAACTGAATTAAATATCCCAGTTAAAGCATGAAAATAATTTTCGTTACATCTCAAATGAGATTCTGCGAAAATCAATAAGTTTGTGCAAACCAATGAGTTCTGTGAATATAATCCATTTTCATTTTCACTAATAACAAAAATAACACAACAGAAAATGATGCATATGGTGGGTGTTACATTTCTATATCACATACTTTACTCGTCTAAGAACCTTTTATTGAGCAAAATCAATTCCATGAAAGCATTGCTGCATAAAGCCAAAGTCCGAGTTATAAAGGTTAACTGTAAAAGCAGTACAATCTAGAGCTATAGAATTAAACAGATTTGTAACAATGCAGTAGGTGCGAGAGAGAGGAAATCATGGATTTCTCCGGTGTAAAATTACGAAGGGATCAAAAAGTTTATTACCTGTGCGTTATTTCTCCTTTTCTCTATAGCAGACCAAGTTATTTCCTTTCATTTATATAACAGTATAGTGTAATTTATTTTTCCTTTTAAGTTAATTCAACGTTTGAATATAGTGAACATTTATTAAATTTAAATTTATTTTGATTTATAAATTAATTTTTGAATGTTCTTGGAAGTATGATAAATTATAACGAAGGGTAAATCGCAACATAACTCCCGTACGAAGCAGTTAGTCTATAGTGAGGAGGATCTCGAAAATTAAGAATCAATTTTAAAGAAGTTAAAAATAACCAAAGGGAAATATGTGGCACGTTCTGCTTGAAAGAGAATTTATTCCCGGAACATGAGTGATGGCTAGTGGAGGAGGATGTGCCTGCCGAGAAAGTCCGAGGGAAAGTACAACACTTGCGAGAGTGAAAGTGAAAAGGCGACTGATGTGCACTCTTATGCGGTGAATTTCCGTTCCCTCGTATATGACGGTATATAGAGGAAGATATTCGTATATACATGCATACCGGTCAGAACTTCCAAACTATCTAAGACTGTCGCCACTCTGTATTTTGTGGACTTTTTGCGTAAAAAAATGTTTCTGAAATATACTGACATTTTTTGAAGAAACTGTTACGGCCAACTTCTCTACTAATAATATTATACATACCTTTTAACTATTTGATACCAACTTTTCGCTTATTAGTTTGCTGGCCGCCTCTGCACTCGTAATACGTTCCTTACAAAGCTCGCTCGTAACACTTTGAAGTAAATATAAACACTCCATCCATGCTTTAAAGTAGATGTAAATACCCATTCTGGCCCAGAATTTTCTCAGATTTTCCTTCGGGTAGAGGAGAATTTTATATGTAGGCTCTCTGTGTTCCAGCCTGGAGGTGGCAGTCTCATTAATACTATATTTATTGTTAATCTCGTATTTTCACTTATTTTAATAATTACGATTTATTAACAATACGATTTTTGCCGCATAATTTAAAGATTCGAGAACAGCGCATATTTGTTAAATGACTTTTTTGTATTGTTTTAAATATGAATTTATTGATATTATGTTGATATTGTAAAAAGTAACTATCTATTTTTATCTTAGGGGGACGCATGCCATGATTTTTCTTGGGGTGTAGAAATGATTAATACACCACTGTCTTACAGTCCTTGATCGGGATTGTTAGGATGGTCCTTTGCCTTCTTCCGGAGAATAAATTAGTATGTCCTCTACGTGTTTGTAATTCATTTGCTGACAAATTAATTATTATAAGATACCACTATTCGAATATGGTATTTGGGGTTAATTGGAAGAAGCATCGTCAGAAAACGACCCATCCAGAATTCATTTTTGTGAAAGAAGAATTAGACAAATGTCGTGTCCTTTTTTAACAGCGCTGAAGCGAGGGACAGAAATCAAATATTATGTTGTGCAGTACAGAATTGATGTTCATGTTAAATTTGAGTATCTACAAGCGTCCTACGTTTTTATTTGCAGCTGTGAATAAATAATATGAAATTCTTTTATACTTTTCAGTGCTCATCAAGAGTAAATATACAACACTTTGTTTAACGCCTACTTTCTGGTTTTCATCGCTTTCTTAATTACTGTAACTAATAAAAGCGTTTTAATTTTTTTGTTTATTTCTTGTAGTTTAAGTAATATTTTAGGGATAGAACACTCCTTTGGAATATATCCACAGTCTAACTCGTAGCAGTGTTACTTTTATGTTAATTCTCTTATAAGCGCCGTCATTCAAATACATCAGTTTTACAAATTACAATTAAGGCCGTTTTTGTTGACTTTTATTATCGTCGGCTTAAGTTTTCTTTGAATATTATGTTCTCAGTTTTCGTCGGTGATCCCAAGTGATTTTACTGATAATTTTGCGAAATAAATATTTGTACACTTGTATAAATCATATATCGCCTCATTTTTCGCAAATCTTAAAAGGGACAGAAATACTTCTTTGGACAACTTTCGACATGGGTGATCTGAAGCAGATTCTAATTTCAAAATCCCGAGAAGAGATGTGAAACCAGATGGTACCTTAATACCTATGGGAGGTGATTGTTAAATTATCATTTATTCTTTACATGTCTTTTTTTAGTAATTTCTCATTGTTCTTAGTTTTCTACACTATATTATTTCTCCATATATTTTTGTTATGTATTTTGAATTATCTGGAACAAATAAATTTAATTTTCATTGATTGACATGAAAATTTCGGATTTTGCCGTTTGTTTTCGGAAGGATTATCTAAAAGCGAATCATCGCTGTAGTCAAATGATAAATGCAAACTTTTATAGCCACTTGTAAATTATGTTGAGTTATGTTTCATAAATATAATTAATTTATTGCAAAACTTCAGTACAAAAACAATTATATGGGGAACAATAAGAAAATTTAATCTCAGGATGTTAGCAGGGAGTCATCACATTAATTCGTATCGAAGTGTCCCAGGGAAAACAGGAAAAAGTGACACAATTGATTCTACTTCATTCCATATGCTAATCAGTGTTAGGTTTCATCACTCCAGAAAATCATCTAAGACCACAAAATAATCGTGTTTATTAATCTCCAACATAAACAAAACTGACTCTGCAAAGAAAACATTTCTCTTTAGCAGTGTATCAAATAGAAAACACTTTAGTTCCGCTCGAATGCTTTTCCTGTTTGCAAGGATACTTCTGAACATCTGTTCTTCACACGTCAGTTTGAACTACGTTATGACGTAATTCAGTTTTTGGTAGTTGTACGAGAGTTATTACTTTCTATTGACTCATATAATTGTTACATGCAGTCAATATATTCAATAAAAAGATCTTTCACCATTATCCTTTTCCTGCAATTCAGAATGTGTGACAGAAAGTAGTCGGATTCAACACACCATCAGTGTTGTGTTCCAACTTTGCCTTGCGTCAACGCCATTGAGTTTTTGAAAGTCGAACACCGATATCTTATTCACAAAAGTATTTTTCGTTTTTGCGTAAACGAGCACTCTACATGTCACAAGACAGTTTGTTGGAATTTTAAAAGAACTACACTGAAGAAACTTGGCATATTTTCTTTTTATTGCTTTCCTTGTAATGCCTTGAATGAAATTTTTAACTCTAAATTCATTTTTCTTAGTCGTCTGATGGGCAGTACTCTAATCACTTATTCTGAGTCTAATGTAATATTTCAATGGATGGGACTCAAACAAGGTCTTTCTCTTATTGAGTTTGTGACATGACTTTTTTTCTTCTGACAAAATGTAATTAATTAGCTACAACCTTGACCATCATATTTAGAGTAGTTTCCATTATTTGCAATATGCATGAGCAGAAGACAACAGATGTATAAAAACATCATGAACAGGTTTCATGACGTGTAGCAAGTTAGACGTGTAAACAACCTAAACGTCCCGTGACTTACATTATTCCTTTGGTTGGAATAAAATTATTATTAAAATAAATTTAGTATAGAAAATTATCTAAAACATGAATAAAATATAAAAGTAAAGTATATGTGATGGTGACTTTTATTAGCGATTCAAAGCGGGACTGGGGTGAATATGATCTATATTTTGGAGGGTGTTACCAATTTGAGGAGGATGCATCATAGGGTTGTGGGGGTCAACCTGTTAAAATTGTAAGAGTATATTTAAAGGAAGGTAAAATATTATTTTTCATTGATATAAAACTTTCAAACATACAGATAATAATTGGTTATTGTTGCACTCAGTAATCCAGGTGCAAGCTGGTGTAACACGACACGTACAGGTGGACCGTAGAAGCGCCGTTAGGAAGACAGCGTCATGAAGGTGCTGTAGGTTGTGGTGTATCGAGGCCAAGGTCGCGTCCCGTGGAATCGAGAGCGAGCGGAGTCCACGACGCCCCTCGCTGGAGATCTCGTTTCTTCAATCGACTTGCCCTACCACCGGAAACCCTATCGCGGAAGATTGTAAGCAAAGATGATTTATAGTACTGGATCACACGTGACGGTTCGGTTGTCAGGCGATCTCAACTTGGTGCTCGCGAGCACCATGGTGCTCTTAAAATACTATTAGGTGCTCTCCTTATGCGAGGGGAAAGTACACACGAGCATCTCTCTGAGTTCTTCTCCTATACTTCAAGAGTAGGAATAGTAGTGTTCCTCTTCGTTAGGGTGGTTCTTAAAAACTAACTTTAGTACTGTGGACGTGGCACCCTCCCATTTTGTTGTATGTCTTTCAATATGATTTCCATAAATACATTAAAAGAAAAAAAATAATTAAGAGATCAACACCAAACTCTAAATGTTCAAAAATTCCAAAATTTACGCTTGGTAGCAATCTCTAAAGTTCATCTACATTTTGAAATTTTTATGGAAGTCTTATTTAAACATAATGGTGCTCACCTCCATAAAATGTATTTATTTTTCATGGTGCTCGCGTGTAACTTAGAATATATGGAATAATATATCGTCCTGCGAAGAACTATCTCTTCTCGCGTCAAGAACGTGCCACTAGTTTTCTCAGGAGATATTCTAAGTTACGGATTCGGAATGGGTGAAGTAACGGATGTTTTTTTGTCACTGTTTAAGGAATAGGCATTTTTTCATCCTCATTTGGTGATAAAGATTACAATACGTTTCATCTCCTAATCTTATAATTTCTTCTCGAAAGCAGTTAGTACCCCTCTGGTGGCTCAGGTGTTATCAAACCCATCACCTAGTCATACATAGTTAACGTTCCAGTTCATATAGCTGTGACTACTGAAATGCGAACCCTCCTTCTTCTATCCTCCTCCTCCTGCTCCTAGTATCCTAACTATAACTAACTACTCCTACTAACCTCTACACGTGGGACAAGTTGTTGGTAAGTCCAGCTAACCGACCCACCTACTAACAATGGCCTACCACCCAACTCCTACCACCTGTTGCTCCGTGTAAACAAGCATCAGTAGCACGCTACATTTCCTATTTATAAATGATAATAATATTTTTTTTACTGCAATTGGGCTGTCATGCCCGGTGGCAAAAATTAAATACATAAAATATAAATCAACAATATACAACAATTACAACAACAAAAATAAAACGAGGATATACAAAATCATACATGAATTGAAATAAGAATGTGTTAAAATAAGAGTATATTAAAATAAGAAAAGTATTAAAATAAAAATAAGAAAAGTATTAAGATGAGAAATGTATTTAAAAAATATAATATCATACCATTTAAAAACTAAATTTCATAATTTAATTCATTAAAAAAATAAAGTAATTTTTTATCTTAAATTTAATTATTTAAAGTAATTTATCTTTAATTTAATTATTGAAGCAATTAAAACTGAAATTCAATTATTTAAAGTAATTTAAAATTAAATTAAAGTATTCAAACTAAATTAAATAATGACTGTACCAAACTCTAAAAAATATGTTTAATAATTACACTTAGGAAACCGACCCAGACACTTGAATCACTTAGGTGCGCATCACTTCACTCACACTTTTACTTATTTCCCTTTCTGACACCCCTATTGCCCTCCTTCTTACATCACTTCACTTCATATCACTATCCTACCCATCATCCCTAAACAATTGGCTTTGTAACTACACTACCACACACTATCTTCCAGAACTTGCCTAACCTTGTGAATAGACGACGAGCCCGATTTCCTCCCTGCAACCGATGCCTACAATAAGAAAATCAGTTACAAAGTGGTGAAGAGCTAAATCTTATGTACATACGTTTGATAAACGCATTTTCTTTTTTAATTCAATTTAATATTCAGAGTGCAATATTGTGGAATTTAAAATAATTTTTAACACTACATACAATAAAATAGTTAAGTTCAAAATGTTTGCTCGTTATCTCCCAAGCAGCTCATCTTTTACAACCTATCAAAACATGAGATATAGAAATTCTGTATTTTGAATTCGTTTTCAAGAACAATAATTCTTGATGTGTTAGATTTAATTAATAAAAATTTCATAGCAATCAAATATTCTGAAAAGTCAGACACACAAAGTCACAAGAACATATTCTTGTTCTCGAGTACCAAGATAGTTCAATTTTATTTTATTTAATAATACTAATAAATAATGTATTTTGAAATGTATCACTATACGATAATACCTGCAGTTGAAGAAAATGTGTAATTTAGCATCTTTGGAACTCCATGAATTTTGCCATTCACGCTTATTTATCTCCTAAATTACTGTTGAAGAATCTCATTATACCATATCACTATTCAGCTGTAGCTAACAGCTGCACCTAGGACAGGCGCAAGCAACATAGCAGCTGCTTGAGACGGAATACATCATCGGAGGGAGGTATTTTGGAGTATTTGTCTTACATATGGATCCATATTAAAATAATAATCATGATTCTAAACTAAATAATAATATATTCAGCATGAGATTGATTCTCATAATGACACCAACGGAAGAATAACTTTTACAGTCATTAAAAGAGTTATCATTACATTTTACACAAAAAATTAACATTATGGAAATTATATCAATTTATCGAAGTGATATTGTTTACTATGAAATATTGATATTGTTTAATTACCTAGTATTAATTTTGTAAACGGTACACGTGTTATGTATCAGCTATGTGTGCTATCATTAAGGTCGAGGTAAAATTTAGTGCATATTGGATGGGTGGTCACATCTCCTGATCCATACTGCAGCCGTTCCGTACTGCTGGAAAGAAAATTAATACAATCTAAGATATGTGACATGACAACTTCAAACTATATACAATAAATAATGTATTTCACTTTTTTTTTTAATATTCGCACATTTGAACTAGACTTTGGCTGATAGGCATAAATTGAAAAACATATACCTTTCATTGTTGTCAAAAGACACGATTTGAGAATTTATTTTACATTTTACTCCTCGAGAAGACTTTTTGAGTTGGCTAGTTAATAAATTGCGAAAATAGATCATGTTGGAACAGTGTAGTGTAGGTTAGTGAGTCATAGATTAATGCAAATTTGGAATTTCAAACCCTAGCAATTGAGCCCAACCTGAGCAGCGGAAGTTGTCTGAATAGGTAGACCTTTTTCACCCTTTCCTCACGGTCAAAATAGTTTCTCTATTTGAATCTGATCGAAACTAGACCAACTCTTCATTAAGAACAACATGGATGTGTTATTTTTAAACAACGATCAGTTTATTTGAAATTGCAATGCTTGTTTTTTATTATATTTTGTAATAGGCAGCACATTGGTTGGTTGGTACATATAGTTAGTGCAAATTAATTTCAATTAATATATAGTTATAGTCTTCAATCAATATTATATAGTTATAGTCCGTCTGTGGCAATTTGAGGACAATAACATAAGAGAAGAATTGATTATAAGCGCTCAATATTGTTGGAACCTCGGTTTGCCACAGCTTCACGATGATGACTTCTTCGGTGGAAAAGCTTTTCTTAATAAAATAATTGAATGAAGACTATGTCTATCATTTTCAATTGAATCAAAATGTTAAATTGAATATTGATTCTTATAATTGGAAAATATTTCTAGGGTAACGTTTCCGTTACCTGATATGGATAAAATTTTATTTAAAAATGCGAAATATAAAAATCGTATCGTTCCATTACAATATTTTTCCTTCGACAAACACTGTTCCGCTGCTTCCTACGCGACCTTGTCGCCTGCTGAAGTTCACAAGTGTTAATAGATGGGAATATTGAGAGAAGCAAGGAAGACGGTGGCTGATTTCTTTCACGGTGCTTCCCTTAAACATCATTTCTTTCAATTTCTATGGAATGATTATTAATGTTATCAATATTCATATTAATTATTACAACACTGAGATATAACACTATACTATAATCTATAGTTCGATAATAATTTGTACATGTAAATTTTTTGCGTTAATTTACAAACATATTGACATTCTATTAGAATTATAACTCGTATCTAACTTTTAATCTTATCTAGGAATTTTTGCTAAATTTTTTGAATCCGCCTCTACCTTACAGCCCTTGATCGGAATTGATGGGATGGACCCTTGCTTCCTTCCGGAGAGTAAATTAGTTTATTGTCTTCCACGTGGTCATACGCAGTTTGTACTGTTTTTTTGACAATAAATTTATTATAATATAATTGAGTATTTGCTCTACTGCTTCCTCAGTTCTTTAAGAATACTTTTTGCGTCCTTTTTAGTGGAGTTCATATGCCAAGATTTTCCTCTTGGAGGGCTAATCCAAATTTACGGAAAATAATGATGAATGGTTAATTGAATGTTGACTTTATTTATTTACAATTATAAAATCAAAATAATAAATTACTTTGATATTTTGTTTTCAAATTAAATCATAAAGAAATTCGGCGTTGAAAAACTGCGATGAAGCATCACTTTTCTTATATTTACTCAGAATATTTGCATTTCTTTATAAATACTCCCAGTTTTCTGAAATAAGTTCACTAATTCTATAAGTGTCCAGATTTATGCCTGAATACACATTTTACAATTAATGCATTTCGAATCGCAATGGTAATTTAATTATAGTGTAATTTCACTAAAATAATACATCCTTGACAACATCACTGATAAAATGTTATTACGAGTATTCAGCAACTTTGCGACACCAAATAACAAATGACAATGCTGGGGACTAGTATAAATTGCCTATTTCTTCTCAGAATTTTCTTGAGCTTTCGTATTTTCGTGTCTTTTTTTACTTCTTCGTGTATTCTTCAATTTAGTCCTTTGAGATTTTCGTTATTTAATTGTCAAACATTTTGGCGTGGTTTTATTTAAGAAGAGAGAAATGCGCATTTCCACATCTATATTTTAAAGCTTTACATTTCAATTATTTGGAATATTTGTTCGTCAATTTGAGTTCCATGTCGTACTATTTTTGTGAAGTCATGGAGTATGTTATATTCAGAAATTGCATTGTGTTGTGTTTTTAATTATCTAAATTATATGATATTAACAATTTTTAACGTAGATGATTGTCCTAGTTGGTCTTATTTAAAACGTAAATTAAAAATTTATATTACTACTTAATATTAACTTTTTAAAGAAACAATATTGAGTCAATTATGTTAAGTATTTTGGAAGATAGTTATCTATCAATAATTATGCTTATATTGATGTAAGAGTACATTTTAAACGGGAATTATATTTGAATTAAATAATTATGTAAGTATTCTCCTATTAACGTCCATATTAAAATACACAACGTAACGTGGTTTGAGTCGTCGTTAGGTGATAACAAATTGTAAGGTGAAACATGGACGTAGCAACATATTACGCACAACAAGCACAATATATATCGTAATCGTCCGTAAAAATGTCGTACGTTGTTATTTATTTCTTATATAAGTATATTTAACTATTACTGTATATTGGCATCTATGTAAAGAGGGTATTTCTATTATTTATAAAATACGAAAATAGTCGCCTTGGTGGCACAGTAAAAATTAACTATTACTTTAAACATTTTCATTACCTATAACTGCGTGTATTACAATAAAACGGTTGTGTAGTTAGCGGGCAGTTGCATGGATGCTCAGTACGAGATATGCGCGAAACATGTCTGTTATCGTCTTGAATTTACCTTGTTCCTTCCACCCCCACTCACGTTCCCCTACTCCTGCCCGCTGACGGTCCGCTAGGTGTGTCTTTGCACAAACGGAGCGGAGCGGAGAAAACGTAGATGTGTCTTTAGCCATACACTCGGTTGTCCTCAATTCCGACATCGTCAACACGACCCTATGATACGCCACTCGGCTTGGCGCGGAGCTGGAGATATCAATGCCCCATCAATACATTCCGTAAGACCAAAAATTCATTTTGTGTGTGTACGGAAAGAATATGGTAGTTATGATTCAAACGCATAGGCATAAATAATGAGGTTTTAAGGTACTGTGTTCTTCCACAAAGAAAGAAAAAATACAATGACCATATAATCTAATGCTTGTGTTTCTTGATATTTAATCATAATTTGATGTTCAAAAGGTTTTCATCATATTTGTCTTAACTTTGTTAAATGAATTTGTTCTACTTTGTTATGAAAGATATTGTAGGATCACAACTTTACATCAACTAATTAACTAATTAATTTACTGTCAAAATAGTAGTTGCATGAAACATTTACAAATGTCGCCTCCAGCACCACTCTTTTTGTATGTTCTTTTACGAGCTAGATAGCCAGTGAATTATTATTTTTTTCGTAAGGGACAATATCTTCACTTAATACTGGACAATCATACTACGATCATCACAAATTTTCGTTGTACAACAAAGTTTGAATTAATGTTGTAAATTTATGGGTTTGGATGTTTTTTCTTAGATCTTGGCCTTCGGGCTTATGCTGCAGAGTAGGAATATTAGACGCAATTTTCTTTTTGTATATTGTGTAATGAAAACAGTTATTCAATAATAAAAAACAAATGAATTTTATATTATTTGTTTTTGTTTAGAATTTTTTTTGTATTGAAATTATTTTATCCAAAACAAATTTATCTTCGGAGATGAGAGTTTCAGTCATAGAAATTGGGTTATTGTTTACGTTTACCCTATGTACATGCAGTGGATCCGGTTTGCATTGCACCATAGTATCATTTCGAAGAATACAAGGGAAACCGGTTGAACATAACGGAAATCCGACAGCCCATTTCCGACAGCAAGTTACATTGCCTCTTAAACTAACGACTCTCAGATGTGGCTTTGATTTCAGTTGAGATACTACTGTTGAGTTGACGATATATGTATTAGGTCGTTTTAAACCTGATTACTCAAGCAAGTACGTTCTCATGTCAAAAGTGTTTTCTGTTCCGCTTTGACATATTTCACGTTTTAATACGCGGTAGTGTGTGCATTCGGTTCAGTCTTACTACTCATAATTTAGTATGTGTTCTCGATTAATCAAGATGATCAAAGTAATTGTAAATATTTGATTGATGAGCCAATTTCTGTAGTTTAACTGAAATTTCTTAACTACATATCCCATCAATATATTCTTCAGCCTCATACTTCAATTTCTTCTTTTCGGAAACATATCCTCAGGTTGACTAAAAGTTTGTTGAAAAATTGGGAATACCTATATTGGCACATACAGTATTAACGAACCGCCAAAAAAGTGCTAGTAACGAAGAGAGATGGCTACATTGCGTTGTCACAGTATATTGGGTAGCGTGGCGCATAGAGCCGCACTTTCCTTATTTCACACGTATGATGCTTGGAAATAAAAGGAGCTCAAAGAAGTCAGGAAATTGATCTCAAAATTTACGCAAATATGTTTCTGAGGACTCGACTTTCTCTCATTAGCAAAAAAAAAAAAAAAGAAGAAGAAGAAGAAGGGTTTTCACTACAAAAAAAAGTTAGACAAAAAGGTTTTCTTTGCACTGAAAATAAAACGAAAAAAGAATTTTTTAAATAAAAGCACATAAACGAATAGGATGAAGAGAAAACGAAATTTTTGAAAAAAATAAATAAAATAAAATTACTAGAAGAATTGGGCACTTCTCTGATGAGAACCCTTATTTATTATTTTTGATTGGAAACTGTTTCCTTTTGCTGTTTATTGTTAACTAAGATGTTCTTAAAATGACCTCAGCATTTACCCCATTACCATGCGGGTCTTTTTGCACCATTTCACGGTGACTGAATAAATCAATCGATTTATCATATGTTCTGTGTCCCTTGTGTGAATATCGAAGTGGTATTCCAGTTAACAACAGATATCATTACACGTGAAGACCATAACGAAAATGGAGATCAACACCACAACAACAAATTTGCAACGACGAATCGGATCTTTGCCCCACACTTTCCTATACGCTCAAATTGCATTGCGGCAGGAAATTTCTACGCTGAAGCAATATGCACATAAGATGAGATTTTTTACAGTAATCGATTCTATCAAAATGTATTCATTGAAATCACTCATCTACCGTATACTTGGTCTGTGCAAGCGACGTGTTTGTTCTTGCTTCTGGTACCGCCCGTGTCTTGTCGAAGAGACAAAGCATGGCCTGTGTTTTGAGCAGTCCGCTACTGTGTCTGCTGGTGGAGCGTCCACTCGGCCGAGTGATTAGCGGTCACTCGGCGTCCTTGTGCGCGACCGCACACGGCGAGAGCCAGGCAGCGGCATCGGACGGTCTGGCGAGCGGTTTCACCATGCATGCCAGCACGAGCCCGCGCCCAGAATACCGCTCAGCTGCGTGGTCGTTACACTCCACCCACAGATACGTACCTCCGCTGACCATACTGTAAGGGAATGAAACCTGGACGCTGAAGATCATTTCTGGCGTCTGTTCAGGAGAGGGAAACTACTCCTTAGGGTGTACAGTAAATATGTCCGTTTTTAAGGTAGTACTAACGTATACAGAATTAAATCACGAATATATCTGAAATCGATATAAGTGAACAGAGGAACATGTACTTATTGTGATTTCAACTGGAAAAACATACGTCACAGGCTATTTAAATAGAAATGGAATGACCATTTAAATGCAATTGCAATTTTAATCGATGGTGCAATACATTATGTCTCATGGAGTAATTACATATTTTCAACAAGAAAAAAACAAAAAATACAAAAACAACAACAACTTGTAAATCACGAAGTTGGTGAATTTGTAGTAAATTTTTCGTAGTATTATTTTACTTCACATTTATCTGTATGTCACCGGACTCTACAAAAAGATATTTTACTTTTACGAG
Source organism: Laupala kohalensis (assembly GCA_002313205.1). Taxonomy (NCBI): domain Eukaryota; kingdom Metazoa; phylum Arthropoda; class Insecta; order Orthoptera; family Trigonidiidae; genus Laupala; species Laupala kohalensis. Next base: position 132,066 of record NNCF01130481.1, read on the forward strand.
GTATGATTCATAAATAAGTTGCGCTCGGCCGCGATGTTTTTACACGCTCTTGGGCTTTTCAAACGAGTCTAGCGGTTTCCTGATGCTGTTTTCTATGAATATTGCTTATTCTGCACTACTAACTTATGTTTCCATTTTTTAAATTCATCAATGTTGTGTTATGAAACAATTACTATCTTGGAGCGCTAGTCCCACCTTAAATAACATTTTAGAAGTGTTCATGTACGTACGTATGAATCATACACAAGCTGTTTCCTCTCTATTATAGCATTGTGGTTATACCATATTGACTAAAGAATTGGAGTCTATGTTCATAGGCCATGCCTCATGACAGTGTATTTTAAACAAGATTCTAAAAACGTTTTCAAAATTTGATTTGGAACATTTGATTTGTGACGGTAATATTTATTAATAACTTACCAGTACAGTGACTCGTAAATCATTGACAAAGTAAAAATTTATATTGGTTGTTTTTTCTTCTTTTTTTCCCCCCTTGGACGCCATATTGGTTGTTAGATAGTGTAATTCAAGACCAATAGGCGAGAAAATGAAACATTCTTGAATTCACGTCAAATTCCATAATCCATCAGGAACATTTATATTTCTCCACCGGACTCTGTTTGCTGCTTGTGTTTTCATTACAGCAAAGCTGCCGATATTCGTCAACAGATCTGTCCGGCTATTTCTATTTGACTCTTTGAAAATAAGTAGAATTTCGGGTTTCAATGAGTTATTAGCCCAATGATTCCTAGTCTGGCGACAGGGTTGCTGTCGTAAGACTCCAGACTGCCTTTTGCCATTCTGGCGATGTTGGAGCATTTCCTCCCACGACAGATGTTAAGGTTATCCCACCCATACTTGGAAACCAGAGCCTCGTTTGTAGTAACAGGGTCCACCACGGGAAGGTGAGGTTGATAATTGGGAGGAGAGGTTGTTGGCTTCACTTCACTCCCCCTTGGACGCCATATTGGTTGTTAGATAGTGTAATTCAAGACCAATAGGCGAGAAAATGAAACATTCTTGAATTCACGTCAAATTCGATAATCCATCAGGAACATTTATATTTCTCCACCGGACTCTGTTTGCTGCTTGTGTTTTCATTACAGCAAAGCTGCCGATATTCGTCAACAGATCTGTCCGGCTATTTCTATTTGACTCTTTGAAAATAAGTAGAATTTCGGGTTTCAATGAGTTATTAGCCCAATGATTCCTAGTCTGGCGACAGGGTTGCTGTCGTAAGACTCCAGACTGCCTTTTGCCATTCTGGCGATGTTGGAGCATTTCCTCCCACGACAGATGTTAAGGTTATCCCACCCATACTTGGAAACCAGAGCCTCGTTTGTAGTAACAGGGTCCACCACGGGAAGGTGAGGTTGATAATTGGGAGGAGAGGTTGTTGGCTTCACTTCACTCCCCCTTGGACGCCATATTGGTTGTTAGATAGTGTAATTCAAGACCAATAGGCGAGAAAATGAAACATTCTTGAATTCACGTCAAATTCGAATAACTTTCAATTAGTTGTGTACATTTCCAAATCAAAATCGTAGTATTCTTCGAGAGTGATAACATGTTGTCATCAAAGCGTTAAACAGTGCTTTCTACGTTACATCACCTCTGTTTCCTCTCCAGTTAGGGTCAGCTCCTTTCCATTGCATCAACATCAACGCAACCGCGCCAAGTTTACAAGAACGTGGTACGGTATCCGCTGGCACACCTGCCATGGGGCGGCTGCACCTCACATACCGTCTTGTCCCTCGGCCACGGTGGCGGTGGTAGCGGAGACAGGGCTGGCTGCCTCTTCGATCTCACGATGATAGAGAAGGCTGCGCACGTGGTGAAAGAGAAGGAGGACCGATGGTTTGACCGCGGTCGCCACTGGAGTGCAATGTTGTGCTGTCTGCGCGCGGCTGCGCATGCGCGAGCGAGGCGCCCCAGCGCATGCGCAAGGGTCGCTGACCTCCTCGCGGAGTTTATGTCCCCTCCGCCTCCACCGCCATGCCTTCGCCCCTTCCCGCGAAGTTCCTCCGCGCTCTCACCCACCACCGCACCGCCGCACCGTATCCGACAGAGCGGCACCTCACCCACTGCCACCGCCTCAGCCGCCGCGCCGGCGTTCAAATCGACGTCGACCTCATTACGGGAACACTGAACGCTATTACGCAGTATTACTCAAGTGATTGCTCAATTGATCGAAATTCGGATGAAACTACTCAGAAACTTTATGATGTACACTGAAAAAAAACACGTCACGTTTCTATTCATGTGTGAATTTTACACTTTTATAGAATTACTCTCAGAAAACATATTGAAATTAAAATGGTTGACCCCCCAGGGGACTTACATCTAGTAAGTACGTGTTTGGCGAACACGGGGCCCCGAGCTGAGTCTGGCATTACTTCCACTTACTTGTGCCATGCTCCTTCCTTTCTCTTTTCTGACCTCCCTTGGTCACCTCTTGTTCTTTTCGATCCCGACGCCATTAAGGCTAGGGTATCTTTCATATTCCTACCTCGCCCCAGGGGACTAACATCTAGTAAGTACGTGTTTGGCGAACACGGGGCCCCGAGCTGAGTCTGGCATTACTTCCACTTACTACTCCATTTAACTTCTATCATAACAAATATTTATTTGCAGTAATGTGAAAGTTTTGACTTAGTATTCTTTCGATTAAAAAAGTATACACTTTCTCAACATTTTAAGCAAGAAAGTAGAGGTTTAGATAACAATATTAAAATTGTCTCGTAATTTATCTAGAGTCAACCTGGAAATAGCTTACTGGATATCGTAAATGTTGACACGAGACACTTCTCTAAACATGAAAGCACGTGATGATGATTCAAAGATAGATTTCCAGTACATGGCACATGAAACCAGGATCCATTAAGAGCTGTATGGAGATGATCTATGCCAATCTCTTGTTGACAATTCTACGTTAAACAAATGGCTTACAGTGGGAAATCTCTTTGCAGAAATTGGCGGTTTTATGGTAGCAATCCGAGACCAGGCCATCAGAACTAAAAATTACGCTAAATGTATAGAGGAAGATCCTGAAATTCATAATAATAGCTGCAGAAAATGGAACATTCAGAAACTATAAAGTACATTACTGCTGGTTGTGAATTATTGGCTAGAAAATTATTTCTACAGGCACATATAAGTTGTAAAATCTGTGCGATAAATAAGAACCCCGTATTATCAACTAGAAATAGTCTAGGAGAACAAGTCGCATAAACTTCATTTTGATCGAGCAATCCTCACTGATAAATCAATTCACCACAATCGTTCGGACATAACATTAATTGACCAAATTTACATAACCACGTTCCACGTAGACATTGCAGTGCTAAAACACAAATAAATTTCAAAATATAATCTCTGAGAAAATTTCAAAGTACTCCTCTTTCTCTCTCAGGAAGTACTCGTAGAAAGACTTTGAGAAATGAAAAAGTCCATATTACCAATAGTAATATCCTCAACAGAAGTAATTCCAAAACATCTGCACTCAAGTCTGGAAACATTTAATTTTACCCAAATATACCAAAATCTTCAAAACGTTATTACTGATGCAACAACTCATTAGTTCGGAAGCTTTCAAGAAAACAGAAAGGGAACTGACACTTGGCAACTTGGCCCGAGCCTTTCATCCAACCAGCATTTGTTGAGAAAAGCTAAGGAGTACACATAATAATGGAGTATCTTTTGATATACTTCATGGCCGTTTTCTCAAATATAATATGCACTATTTGCCTTGTAACTTCCTAGCAATCAACACTTTCTAAACCTAAAATATAAGAACAATTATCCATAAATGCACTTCTGTTCTGAGTCGTCTTGCGGAACTCTACCCTCCGCGAACCCCTTGGGCACCTTCGGGGCCTGTTCAGGGATAGTTTGACTTTTCGTACTGACTCTTCTCCTGATGGTACGGAGGTCGGTTTTATTTGAGGTAAAGTCGATTCCTTAGTAGTATCAGGAATTGTAGGAGATATGAGTCAAATTAGGAATCACCTTGGTTTCTTCTCACTGTCAACTCGACAAAAAGGAACAAGCGCCGCTCTTACTAAGTTATTTACTAAATCAGTTGACTGTTTGACTGTTTCTTCCGATTCTATCATTGTTCAGGTCCAAATCTTGTTTCGCGAAAATTTCATTTCACTACTCCATGTAAATCATCGGGTGAAAAAGCAGCCCGGGATAGCAGAAGGTGAGGAAATTCACTCATTAACTTAATCCAATAAGGTTTTACTTGTATTTCCCAACCTTCTTCAACTATCTTGGTAATTTAGGATATCAATAATCTAGGCATATTTCCTGTTTCCCTGAAAATACAAGTGAAACTTTTCAAATAATAAAATACATTTTTATTTAATCTTCCCCTATTTTTTTAGATATTGATAGGTGTGATATATATTAATATTTACATTATATAAAACCAGTAATTTGGAAAAACTTCAGCTTCTTATTTCTTGCTTTAACTTCTTGTTCTGAACACCTGTTACCGACAATAGATTCTTCTCACGGAAATAACCAAGACGAAATGAAGATTACTGTCTACTCGTTGTTGTAGGGCAGCACTCATTCCACATAAACGCTGAATTCCCAAGAACCAGTTATTATTTTCTTTAAACGAAGAAGCATAAGAGGAATTGTTACTTTAGTCCCATCAGGAAACTTCCAAGTAATCTAACTCAGCGTACGACTGATCTTTAGAAGGAATGTAATAATTTATAATTTGTTAGTTTGTAATTGTTTCGGTTTATTTACGTGGAGATTCCTGGTCACTTCAAAAGAAGCGTTGATTTTATATCAATCGATAGTTCAAATAATGTATTACTTTCAGTCGGAATTTAACGCGTAACTTATACGTCATGCTATGACGTCAAAATTACGCTCAGCGAAAACGTACTAATGATTAGAGACACGCGATGTAAAATACGTATTTTGATGTATAAATTATGCGTTTATCAGAACAAACTAAGCATTAACTTTTATCGTCTCTTAAAATATGTTTCTTTTGTTTGTCCAAATGTTGATGCACAGATTAACTTAAGTATAAAACCTTATTCTATCTTCATACCTCGTCTTTCACGTAACAACCTTTTAATATCTTCATCAATATTTATCTCAAATGTAATTATCTCTGTAAATGTTTTCATCAACTTCTATTATTCCGGACCTGCGCAGTGTGAAAAACAATATTCAAGTTCATGAACATGGGTTAATCAACTAAGTTACATACTAGTGTTCCTAATAAAGTTTCGAGAAGAGTCCTAAACAGAAAACCTGACCACTGAATAGTGGTTAAAACAGAACAGAAGTTACATGTATTCCTTTATAAATTTGTATGTAGAGATACAGAGTTGAAACATTGTTTTAATGTGTTATGGAACAGCAATATCAAGCAGAAACACGTACTAGTATTTAACAATTCTATTTCTTTAAAAAAATCAACAAAGTCTAGGGCTAATGGTAAATTTATTCTCAGTATTGTTTTATCTGGACGAAAATTTAAAAGAAATTACGATTTAATGAGCAAAATGAATGTGACGATTAATTTAGCGAAATTTCTGGATCGTTTATACTCAATTCTCAGAGAAAAAGGATCGCAATCATAGTTCCAAGACTTCGAATTTTAGTTTTTGTACTGTTTTTAATTCAGCAGAGTGACCGGTGAACATATACAAAGCACTTTAACTATCACAGTGTATATCGATGAATTTTCAGGTTACATTTGGCTACAGCGAGACGTACAAGACGAAGAATGTACGTTAGTAACCGCAGTACTGAATGTACTAACTGGATAATGCTAATAGATCTGCATTGCCAAAAAATCAAAAAGGAAAATAAATGAAAACAGAATACGAGATAAAAATGAGTGGAGAGATAATAAGAAATTGAGAGAAAGGAAATTGACTGAAGTTTATTACAAGACTGGCAGATTCGATAGGAAATACGAAGAATGGGCATCAAACCTGCGCGTGCATACCGGATGTAGCACTTGCAAACACAAATAGAGAATGGTTTAAACCTAATAACGACATGACATATCATCAGAGAAAAGTTCGGATCCCTCTGTACGATGAAGAACAGTCCAGATATATGAAACATATTGGAAAAAGAGTCACGAGAGGAAATGTATATATTTTTTAAAATGTACTATCGATTTTATACTGTTAACTATGAGGGGTATCAAATGTCAAAGGTGGTTCGGTGCAAATAAAGAAATAAGTAAGGAAATAATGTAAAGACAAAAAAATTCTGGAAGTTGTTATATCCGTAAGTTCAATCCGAACAACGTTCGATCACTCAGATTATAATAAAAAGGCGATGTTCATATCTTTTTCGGACTCTTTAAGAAAATCTACCATGTGGAACAAGAAAACAGAATTTTGTTCTATTTGTAAACAGAAGCGGTTTCTTAATAACACTATAATTACTTACTAAAGAACATTGTGTCAATATGACCAATCACGCGAATTGACTATTGACTTTAAGTGACTGTTCCAATTGTTTGATTGAATCAATTTGTAAATGCCATAAATTAAATCACGTCGACTCGATTAATTAAAAACTTGAATACCCTTCATGTAAAAATATACATCCGAATATTGAATTGACTAAATATTTAAGAATGTTACATATTCATGTAGAAAACAAAGAATTACAGGGTTTCTTTTAAAAAGTAAATCTTCAAAACAGATTCATTTCCACAACTAATGACATAAAAGAACATGGAAGACGTGAATATTTTTTAAATAGACATTTTTTGTAATATTCTTAATTACATTTTGCAGATATGTTTTAAGTTATTTATGCTATAGGTGCAATTGTGTAACTTTCAAAGGTATTCTTATCTTATTATTAAATTTTAATCTTTAACGATCTTTTTCAATTTTAAAAATATGTTTCAATCACAACATTTCGGCACTGGATCCAGTTCACTGCGAAAAGAAAAAACCGTCCACAAGAGACTTTAAGATTCTACAAATAATTTTTCCCACGTAATGGCGACTTTTTTTGTTTTGCGAATTTTACTTTATATGCTGCAAACATTATCTCAACTCCAGTAGCCAAAAATATAATTTTCATGTAACAATTGAAGCAAAATGGCTAAGGAAGCTGAAAACCTTGCTGCATGTAGCGTTGTCGCTCTTCTGTCGTTACCGCATCATGAGTTTGGAATAGAATCAGAATATTTCCATATCACGATAAGGTTAATGACCCCTTATCATAGTTCTATGTTAGATTAATATATGTTTTAACTCTTTTAGCATGTTTCTCTTCTGTAGGAAAGGGTTAGCATCAGGGACGTAGCTAGTTTGGGAAGCAGGGGGGAGGGGGAGGCAAAGAATACGTGATTTGAAATTTCAATAATTTCACAAATATCAGATAAAACTTTTACACTCTGAATTGAAGTTATTTTTATGTCTCATAATAAAGCAGACACATCTCATGTCTGCTGTAAGTGGGCTGGAACGTGACACAAACCCCTATCTTTGGTTCTAGACTCGTGAAGTCAGTCATTAACTTGTCAAGTGTGTATAGCAGACGGTAATTCGACAAAATGCTGGGTTAGCGGCGTTATTGCCTCTTAAAATTTATTTTCAGTAAGATATAACAAATTAATAAAATTTATGTAATATTCCCGTGGGAATTTATTGACGATATGCGTGGTTTAGACCATGAAATTTAAATGATATTTATGTCTATTTTTTTCTTTCATTCTCGTTTTTTAGTATTTTTTGGGGGGTGGGGGGTGCAGTGCCAGTCCCTGCCCTACCCCTAGGCTACGCCCGTGGTTAACATTCGTTTCAGGCATAACTCCTGTTGCTTTAATGGACTCATAATTTTGTGTGTCTTATTAATTAATTAATACTACAAAGTAAATGTGGAGGTGTACGGAATTAACCTAATAAATAAAGTAGCATAAGTATGTTCAGATAACTGATTTATCTTATGCTCTCAACATAGTATAGTCAATGATCTCCAAAGAGAAATCCAAATATTATATAGAAATTATGATGTGAAAATATAATTTGATACGCTGAAGGCCTTAACGGGAAATGTGGGGTGAAGTAGAGCATTCGCGAGGAAAGCGAATCATATAAAGATTAATTTTTGGGTGTTTGCTTGCTTGTTTCAAATAAACATAAGTTTCATTTTGTTGAAGGTGTCCCATGGCGTAACTATTCTGCCCCCGCATGGTATCTATGATCAAGATCAGTGGCGGATCTATGGGGAGCGGGGGCTAAGGGCCCCCCCCCCATTGGACCTGAACTCTTGACAGATAAAATTGAAGTTGATAAATGGCATACTTTGTAAAAGTGTTACCAGATTCTTAATTGTTATTGGTTATCGTTGTTATTGTTATTAATAATATAACTTGTATTGTTGTTAATAATATCAGATTAATAAAATTAATAATACCATATTAATAAATAATTGTTATTGTTCTTAATAATATCATATGGTTAATTGTTTATTATTTATTTAATACATTTTATGTAAAGCTAATATTTATAAAATTGTGTTGTAAAACCATATTTTTCAACAAAAATGCTTCCTGGTTAGCCCCCCCCCCCTTGATTACGGTCTAGATCCTCCACTGATCAAGATGTATGAAATCCGAGTTCTCAAGGTTTAGCTTCTTGTTCTAATTGATGCAACGGGTTTGGGATAGGTTACTCCCTGTCATTCATCATCCTCCTATCCCTCATCCACGTCTCCGCACCCGATTCTCTATATAAGCACCCAAACGTAACGCGCCATAAGGATGATCGGTTATGATACACCCACCATCAAGCGTAAAAAAGTAAATAAATGGTCCTGTTAGTAATTCCTTAACTTATCAGTTTTAATTTCAATTTTCTTATATATTGTAATACATTCTTATTATTTCTTTGTAATATTCTAATTTGTCGGAACAGTATTATTGTCTTGAAAACCACTTACTACAATGTAATTTTTAAAGTATAAATACATCCCCCTCTCTCTGCAGGGAAAAAGTTGACTCCCTATGGAGTCATTCTTTTTTTCCTGTTTATTTCAATTTGAAATGGAAAAAGAATTTTTGTCGGTACCATATCTAATCTCGAGTTGAGTAACAAATATCAAAGGATGTCTCGTCACACGCACATGAAAGGACTCGTCGTCACATCCTGAGCTCCAGAAGAAGCTGATTGCCTGTTGGAAAGCGAGAGTGCCAATCGATTAGCTCACAGTCGATGCGAACGAACGTCCGTCGGTCGTTCACTGGCCCGCTGGCTCCAAGCTAAAAAGTGTTCGCAGCAGCGTCGTGTTGACGAAAGCGCTCTCGGTCTGGAGAAACGCTCCTTGTGCGCAGTTGCTGGCGCGGAACGTACGGCGGGCGCAGGCGCAGATGATGGCGGCGTGTTGCGGGCGATCGCGAAAGGAACGCGCGCACGACGATGGACTCCAACGCCTGGAGCGAGGCACCCACGCCCTTTACGCGTCACGCTGTTTGCAGGGGTTCAGATGGTTGTTAGCACAGAAATATATATCAACTTAATTAACAGAACAATATAAATTTTACTTCCCGTATTCCAATCAAATGAGTTCACTATTGTCCAAAATGAAATATGAATCGAACTCTAATGAACGCACATTAACATTCTCATTATATATATATTTCAAAACATGTGCTTAGTATTTAAATTTAAAAAATTGGACTGACAACAGATACTATGTCGTATCTGTTGCGGTTTTGTTCTCTTAAATTTTAAAATTAATTTGCTTATTGTCAAGATCTGTTTTAGGAATTTTTGATTACTGAAATACTCCACAAGAACCTCTTAAACCAAACAAATGTATTGTAAAGTATCTCTGCTTGGATGTAAAATACGCAACCAAAGACAGGTATTAGCTGGAATGTTGATGCGTACTCGTATATGAGTCCCGAATAGGAATGAGAACTAAATAAAGATTTTTAGAACTGTACATCCAAACTCTTGGACGGTAAACGATTACATAGACTTTTAGAAATCTTTGGTATGGAAGTCAGAAATCCTTATCTAGTAAAACCTGCTGGCTGGAAATTGGTATTCGCCACTCTTAGTGACATAAACGTAAAAGAAAAGATGGGCTACATTTGTTTGTGCACCCTAGGAGAATATACGCTTCTTTAGGATACTAAGTATTTACCTTTTCGCTGGACACTGTGTATTTAGATCAATGTCTCACGTAAATAATATTTGCCACAGGATTCACTTCACCAAGACCCTCAAGACCACACCAAGAAATTGGGTATTTTCTTACATCATGACACGTCACTCGCTGATCAAGAAAGCGATACAATACGATGGTATGATGTCATCATAGGAAATTGAAAAAATACTCGAAGAAAATTCGTTTCGAAAGTTAATGAACATACTACACACGCACACAAAATACCAATCACATATATTTTAATTACTTTATTACAAAATGAAAATAATTTACCTCAGGTTGGGTGAATTACAGTTCAATAGTTTTTTTTTCGAAAATGAAGAACAGCTTTGACTCACTGAATATTAAGTGTTGAGGAGTTATCTAGAATACTTTCCTATAAACTGTTATGCTAGAAACAGAAGCGAATTATCCAATTTACTTACAGGCGGGTAGTGAAGACGGCTAAGTTAGCGTAGACTGCGAACAAAACAGACGTCACCGATTCCAACTCAGAAGTCATATTACATTAAAAGGCATGCATGCACCCCTTTCCAATATTATTATTATTATATTTATTACTAATATTATTGGGACTTAAGGGCTCTCCGCCAACTAGGTCATTAGAGCCCTCACATATCTAAATTTAAAGATCGATAAGAAAGGACAGAAAACAGTTGATTATTTCATCAAATAAACAAAATAAAAGCTAAATTCTGAAAATAATTTTGAAACACAGGAAAAGAAAGAATGAAAGGAAAGAAGAAAAGGGAAATGAAAGAAGGAATAATTAAAACTCTCCTGAGAACTTGTGGGATGAGCCCAAATCTTTCTCCGTTTTCTGGTGTACTTTCTGCAGTCAGTTAGCTTTCGAATATTATGTGCGGACTTTAGGATATGGCGATGCATAGGGTTTAATAAATTACACAAAAAATTCATCTATAATTTTGTCGAAATATTCCTACGTATTTGAATACATATTTTGTGTAATGGATGGTACGTGTCATTTTATTGGTCTTTTTTTTTGTATATTAATTACGATCCAGCATTGTTTACTATCTATGATTTATTTGTGTTTCAATCAAAATCTGTTGATCGTCTCCAGTTTATTATTTTTACCAAAAATGACAAATTGTCTCAGTTTTGTCTTAAACATGATAAGCGTTCTAAATAAGAAGGACTGGAGTCAGTGATGAGATTAATAGGAAATAGTGCTTTCTTGTTCTGACACCTGTTTCAAATGACTAACCGATATCTGTGATAATTACTGATTATGTTGATCTCGAATTCATGTTAAAAGGCAAACTTGTGAGAAGGAGTTTAATTTAGAAATATGCCGGTCTAACGCGAAAATACTTGCGTGAGAGATTCCTTCAGAAGAATTTCTTTGTATTGATATATACGTCATCAAAATCGTGCTCGTCCATTTCAGAATTATCTCTGGCAATTAGCCTTTCTCTAGAATGATTCGTGTTTCATTTAGCATTAAATCCATACAATTGCAAAACTAACATGGAGGGATTTTGCGTTTTGCATGTGTGAGATAATGAATGTGTAGCGGGACCAGTGATTGAACTCATATAAATGATGATTAGCAAAATTCAAATATTCCCCCAATGATACGTAAGCTTTCTTACTTCTGTACCGCACTTTACGCAGGTTTCACCTGTATTGCCTATTCACCTACACGGCAATGTGCCTTACTTTCAAAAGAAAACAGGGATGAACTTTAATATTTACACATGTAGCGGACAAACGGACTACTAAATTCCTTAAAGAGTTACGTACGTAGGTGTTTTTTTTTGAGCAGTCGCTCTTATGTCATGGAATAATGACGGTCAAATTTAAAAAAATGTACTTCGCAGCTGTTTTCTGGTATATATATATATATATATATATATATATATATATATATATATATATATATATATATATATATATATTATACACANTATATATATATATATATATATATATATATAAATTGTACACATAGAATATATTCAACATATACAATATCATAAAAACAAATGATTCTTGAAGAGTATGTTGTCATCGAAAACCATGATATTTCGCACACTTCTTGCTACTTATTTTAACAACATTTGTACCCATACGTGACTTTTACATTAAATATATAGAAGTGGATAGCTTTGGTATGACTTGACGAAGTAATCGTCCAATTACATTTTATTCGTCGCCCATAATACTTTAGAGTAAACATGTCCTTTGGAAGACAGTAAAGAATGGTAAGAAAGATCCTATAAGTAATAATAATAATAACAATGAAGTATAAAAAGTAAAATGCAAAGACTGTAACGCTAGCCATGCAGGTCAAACAAACAGAGGATTAAAAAGTAGAATAAAGGAGAACCAACGAAATTTATAATCAGTTGGACAGTGTAGTAACATCTTATTGCATTAATAATAGTCACTTAATGTATTGAAAAACATTTAAATATTAGATACAGAATTTAATTAGCTGCATATCTGAAATAAAATTTATAGAACAAACTAATGGGAGTTTAAAATTAGGCACAGACACATAAAAATCATCGAGTATTTGCGATAATATTTTGTAACACGTATGCGTGATTTCTGCTTTTTTAAAATCATATTTTGAGTCAACACGTACGATTAATATTATGTTCAACATTATTTTAAAGGTTGTTGTTATTATTTTTTTACACCTGACGAATCTCGAATCGAAACGTTGTGTGAACAAAAAATATTGAATCGTCCAAAAATTGTGATCGTCCAAAATAGGAATGATTCAGCAAGTGATATTAAGGGGGGGGGGAGGCAAACCTTGTCAACTTTGCTTCCCCGCCTTGATAGTTTCGACTTCCGGCGAATCTCCCGTTTTATTAATAGTGGAAATAAAATACATTTTAGACATCGGAAGTATTTATATTTTTAAGTCTTGTACTTGCATTTGCGTCGTTCTTTCGAAATGCACTTCGGTATAGAGTACCATTCCGTAATATAAAAATTCTTTATCATGCGGGACGAAATGCAATGGAAGGGATAAATAGGGACAAATACCGGTGATGTTAATATAGGAACAGAGTTCTAGATATTGTAAATCAAATGAAAACAATATTTAACGAGTTCGTTAACGCGATCCTTTTTGTATTTTACAAAGTCAAGTCAGGTTCCTGTGAGGGAAGACTTGCCCCATCACCCCCCCTTGAATCCGCCTCTGGTCCAAAACAGAGTCGCAAGTTATAATTTATGTCTTATTGAACACTGGTTCATCATGCAAATGGTGTATATATTGATGGGCATCATGATAATTTGATTTCTAGAGACATTACACAAATATAGACCTGAATGTCAGAAAATGAATCATCCTTACATAATCTGAGAAGACATCCAATGTCTTATAATTTTTCGTAAAATGATTTTACGATCTCTACTCGAGCATTGTGCTTGATGATCATAGCTTAATGTTTCCGGGCAGTTCTTCACCGAAAATTGACAGCGTATAAAATAAGAAACCACAAAGTAATAGTATGATGGTAACTTGCGGAAGCTGCGAGAACGAACAGAGAAAAACGTTTCCAAAGAAAACGAATAAGAAAGGAAAGAATGAAGAATCGGAGGGTCCCAGTGATTGGGTCGACGATGCGTGTGACGGGCGAGTCGATCGTCACGGCGCTGAGCACATGAACAACTCAGAAGTTTCCCAAGGATTCTCGATTTCCTATAGAAGGCATGGAACCATGCGGACACAGTTGCTCCGTTTATTTCTCTTTACCATACTGCAGGAAGGTACTTTTTTCGGGGCGAATACGGATGTCCCATGCACCTATCAGTATCTCGGCATTCCCCGAAAAGCTGAGCAGTGAAATTTTTCAAAAATTATCGACTATCCTCGTACGTGAAATACTCTTTATATAAGCGTTTAAATCACAAAGAAGTTCCACAATGGGCAGAGGGAAAATTATCATTTGGCTGAATGACTTAATCTGCCGTGGCCACCTAGTAACCACAGTCTTTACAGAAAATATTTTCAATACTAATGGAAATTCGTGAACTCAAATGTAGACCATTCTATTTCACGAAAGAAAAACCAAAGTTCATTTGGTGTAACTTTCAACAAATTATTTTTGACGAGATACGTGTACATTTTAGCATAAAGTCTTTGTTCACTCTTGTGTTATTTAATAAGGAGAGTTGGGAGGTGGTGATGAGAAACTCTTGTTTTAATATGGTAGTAAAAATTCCTTTACAATGTGCAGATCATTTGGTCAAAACAGACGTAATTCAAAAAAATGTTTTTTTCATGTGAAGGCACCAGGAAATAAAATTCAGTCAAAATATAGTGTTGGAGTAATTTTTATGAAACAACTAGCGTTTCCCGAGATTTTTCTCAGACTAATCATCTTTTTCTCGGGAAAAAAGTAAAATATATATTGTAAGATAAAAATTCTTTTACTTAATGGTTTTATAAACATGTACATCATTCTAATTTTTTAAATTAGATACAATAATACTGGATAATACAAATTTAACACAAAATATATACACTACACCATTTCGCAGGAGTTTCACCTATCATGTTTTCTCTTATGAGACATGACGCGGCTGCACCATTTTATTAAAATTCTTGTAAAATCTAAAATTCGGAATTTTACGATTTAAAGACGTTTTTATATTACACAAAAAACGAATAGTCTATTAAATTTGATGATGACTGATTTTTTTCCTTCTTAAATTACTCTCTTAAATTGAAGTATATTAACACTTCTATTTTTTAAAACGTTTTATCGATCATTTAGGTTAATTTTTGTAGAGAGACATATGCTGTTGCAGACGTTTTTGGAGATCTCTACGAGGCAAAAAATATTCCTATTCATAGTTGTCACCTATCTCCAGCCGTTTAGGCAGCGTGAGCAAATATAACTCTCTTTTCCCGATTTTATCGACGTTTATTGTCAAAACCCAATTCTATGTTTCTTATCACACATTTTAAAAATAAAAGTTAACCTATGTTCATCCAGGATATCTAAACTATCTCCTTGACAAATTTCATTACGATCGGCTCCGTGATATAGTCTTGATCAAGTAACAAAAAAACAAACACGTTTTCGCGTTACGCATTTATATACGAATTAGTAGGAATAGAACCCTGAGAGAAATTTATTTGTTAATCTTCCCAAGATTTGGGGTAAAGGCAGAGCGAAGTTGGAGTCGGACAAATATTTACCACTACTTACAGATTCGCATTAGCAAAACATTATGTAAAAATGCTATATGAATACATTCTAGGGAAGACTACCCAGGAAATATACGAATACATTCTAGGAAATATACGAATACATTCTAGGAAATATACGAATACATTCTAGGAAATATACGAATACATTCTAGGGAAGAATACCCAGGAGTGTTATTAAGCCCTTTTTATGTCGAGAAAGATTTATGGCGATGCGTATGGGAACTGACCAGTACATAAAATTCTAGTTGAGTTTTTGTGTTAGCCCATACGAGTTTCTATCATAAGTTGATTCCCATCATAATGGAATTCGCCTCAGATATCAATCTTGAACGCAAAGAAAGTTTAATTTCAGCTTAGAAATTAACAACATAAGGACAATAAACAATGATATCATGGTACTCTTTTACCAAGATATTTTATTATCTCAACTATTCTCTGTTTTGTGGTTGTAGATCCCGCTTTATAGCTCTCGGTGAATGCTACAGAGAAAGTAAAAATTTTATTCAACAATATGTCTCTCATATGCGGCAGTCAGTGCCACCTTACAGAGAGTCTGTTTTATATTTCAATTTTGTTAATAAAAAATTAGAAACTGTACAAACAAACAGGCATTGAGAGTACAGAAGGTAGAGCTCCAGGATTTCTTATACTCTGTAAAAGAAGGATGAGATGTGTTCAGCATAACTCTTCGGTTCATTTGACTCCTCAGATATATCTGGTACTCATTTTATGGCGTGCTGAATATACCGGGGAACTAGTCTGAACGTTGGTCAGATGACAATGATCTTAGCAGTTAAAACAAGTGATTGATGAAATTGTAGACAGTGCTCGTCTTGCTGAAAGGGTGGACGAATCGTTTGAGAGGCGCTCTAAAAGATTAGTGTGAGTTGACCATACATATAATACAAATATGGAGAGAAAATAAGATGAGAGAGATACATATGCGGGTAATAATCTCGTGTGTCTGGGAGAGATGCGATGATGAAGGAGAGATAGAATGAGGTAGATTGTAAATTGAAGAAAAAATCCGGTTAGCAGCTCAGCGCTCTATTCACTGTTTAACGCCGACACTCACTGTCTTGAATTCAATTCTCGTAACTCACATCGTCTGATAAAAGAAAAGATTGATTAATTCTGACTCACAAAATATGTGTTTGACCTGTTCAACAAATATACCTCGTGAAATGCGAAAAGAGGAACGCAAGATTAATCAACCTCTTCATCATTGCGGGTAAAAAAAATTAAATATATAAATATAAATACATCTCAAATGTTAACTTTTTTGTTCGTGTCCTTTTTAGCTCTCGTTACAATTACTCCATTGACTAAATTGAGGAATCACTATAAAGATTATTTTACAGCCAGGGAGTAAATTGTAATTTCAAAATTTATTATGTGCTATTTGTTTAAGAATTTGTTAATCGAGATCGAAGACTTTAATGAAGAGATAAGCGGTGAACCCTCACTTCATCTCGACCAACTACTTCCCGCAACTGTTACCTTCCAACTAAGCTCCTTTCAGGCACAATACTTCATTATGAATTTAAATAATAAAGGATAATTGGCTTATAGGGGAAATAAATTGTTTAAGAAATTATCGTTAAGTGTTTTCAACTCTTATACATTGCGCTTTCATAAATTAAACCTATTATTATGTTGTAATCCAAGAAGTTGTTACATCATCTACACTTTTGCATGGTATTGGTGAGAGGTTTCTTCAATTATTTTCTCAATCAATATGGTGTCATATGTACCTATGAATATTATTATGGATCTCGTATTGAAAATCAATATGATTATACATTACGAGATACATAATATAATCAATATTATATGTTTATAAATTCTTACATGGTATCTAGAATTTCTTGTAGACAATAGATATTTCCCTGATTTAGAATGTTCTTAATTAAATGTATGGTTTTTTATTTTTACAATAAGTAACTTCATCCACTTTTTCTTTATTCATATTTCATAATGCTGAACATATAATTGCTAATTATTTACAGAATACTTGGAATTTGTTCATTTTAAGCAGAATTTTCTGTAGAATGTTATTAATGAATACATGCATGCGAGAACCAATCATCTTTTTTCGGATCACAAACACCTTTTCTAAATTACTCTCATTTCTTGTGTGTAATATGACTCTCTGAACAAAATTTTTTTTCTGAAACATTGCCTACTCTAGGATAGTTGACGTTACATTCTGGAATGTTCTTGTGACCACCTATATAAAAACTTAAACTTTTCAACTGAAATTGTATCTTTTTATCAAATATTTAGTAATTTTACATTTGTTATGAATATTTACTATTTTATTCCTTAATGCAAACTGAATTTTTCAACATTCTTTATATGAGTCTAAAAGGAGATTCGTTTTTAATTTGCTGTTTTTCCGTAAAAAATCAACAGAAAACGCATTTTAGAAACTTCTTAGAGTCAGCTGCAGGATAAAGTATGACGTACTGGAAGTAAGAATAATTCATAAGATGTGATTCGTGTATTACATATGTAATTCGTTATTTACTATGAAACTGTAAATCGTAAATTACTAATTAACTAATGATGAATAACATATGTAGTTCGTTGTTACTACGGAAACCTGTTATTATATCTGACTTCGGTTTCCGGGCGGATGTTGTGGAAATACGAAAGGACGTAACAATGAAATGCACGACCACATTTCGCATTCGTGAAAGAGTCAACTGCCCTAATTAATACACAGGGACCAGAAACGTTTTCTTCGTTCCTGCCATCTTCTTTCGTGGATTCCCTACCTTATTTCACTTTCGAACTTAATGTATTATAAAAAGAATAACATATTCAAAACAAAATGTCTTGGATTTTTTCTGTTGTTAATAACAGTACAGAAGCTAATATGATTATATCGGATCATATCAACACTTCTGGTATCAAGTCTCACATGAGACCAATATTATTAAATTTATCATTATTTTCTTTGATTTATGGGGTAATATTTTAGCATTTTCCCATGATGTTTTGTAAATAAAGAACTGATGCAAACTTTCTAAGTTTATGTTATTACGAGGGTCGTTCCATGCTTACAACGTGACCAACGTTGCAACAACAAATGCTTAGCACGTTTCGATGTAAAGAATGATGCTTTTGACTATTAACAATTTAGTGAAGCAAAACACAAGACAAGTTTGCGAAACATAAGCAAACGTAAGAGTCCCTCTTCAAAGTTTCAGGTTGTTTTTTTAAATCCTTAAAGCGGTCGGGGTTCACAGGTTCTGCCAGTCGCAGACAAAGTTTTGTGTATTCAGCCTACCACCTCCAGACATTAGAGGGGTAGCTTCTTTCGTCTTAAGTAACTTCGAAATATATGGATAAATATTGCACAGTTGCTACATAAAAGAATGATGTATACTTCTCATAAAGATGTCAGTTTCGTATCAATTATACCATTTACTAATCGCGAACAAGAGAAGGAAAAGAAAATATCAAAAATCAGATATTTATTTGCCTCGTATCTTTTCGATTGAACTTTGTAGATATTCCAGAACTCATCCATCGATGATAAGCAAATTTTACTCTAAATACCAAATAGGATGAATTTGACTCATCCATTTAGTCAGAATTACTGTGAACAGACGGACTGTTTAACAGTGGGGCGGAAAGAATTTGAAAACCCCCATTTTCGGTATCAGGGAACTTCATTTCCGTCAAAATCAAGCGATCAAAATTTTTTACGATTTAACCTCATATCATGACAACTACGCCGAATTCGAGTTTAATTAGGTCTACAAGGTTCTGTTTACAATGAACATATATTGGGAAATGTGTGAATGTTTGTAACTTACAGCTCAGTTTATTTATATCTCATGATGAAATAATTATTAGATATTTTTACACTGTTATACGAAAACGTCACACCAGTTGTTCATCAATTTTTCTTCCTGTAATAAAAAATAAAATAAAGAAATTAACCATATATTAACGAGTAATATTTCTGGAGAAATTTCATATTTGTAATAAGGCATATGAGCTTTCGTATATTGGTTGAGCGCTTCCGCTGTGGCAGAGCGCGTGCTGACCGTAGCGTGACGACTCACCGCACAGCTGCAGGATTCATTTTTAGCTGTTTCAGCCACTTTGGTCACATTATAAAAGTGTACTACACCAGAGCACTTACTTACACTTCCATTGATATGGACCAAAGGTGAGCAAACTACGATCTCCGAGCAAGGTTGGGGTTCTTCCGGAAGAAGCTGGTTTTCCTCAGTACTATGGAAAATGGAACAAAAACCGGAAGAAACTGGAAGGAATGGCAAGAACTGAAAGAAGCGGAAGAAAACAAAACAAAACAAAACATGCTTGAAATTAAAATATGTTATCTCTGGAAATGAATTAAACAACACAAAACTATCTGAAATCGAAAGTAGATAAGAGTAATATTAAAACTATATTTTTGGAAAAATAAGGAAAATAACGGTTAGCAGGTATTTCAAGATGACGGTTTTTATAATTTTAGGAGTTGGGATGCTTTTTCACTGTTCCTGCCATTTCTACCAAGAACTTTCCACCAATTCGGTCTCCCATAAAATGAATAATTGGAGAAGTGATTGTAAATTAAATTCGGTGTCTTTTCGTTAAATAAACTGTCACGTAAAAAAAATTCCACTTACAATATGTAAAAGATCCATACTATTTACAACTAATTTAAAAACTTAAATAAAAATTATGTCGGTTAAGTTAAAATTTTGAGTATCTTCTGTATAAGTGAACAAAGCACAACACAGACAGATCGGTGTATAAAGTACAACAGTTAGCGTCGCGCTTTGTAATATTTGTTTATTATTGCAAATTCCTAGCATATAACTTGAAGATCTTGAGAGTTTCAATGAAAAAAGTGTCAGTCATTTTAATATCATGGCTTTTATGGTGCAGAAGTTAGGTATTAAAAGATATAATTACTTCGTAACGTAAGTAAATTAACGAAGGTTATATTCTTTAACTGCAATTAAACAAATGCAAATGTATTTTGACCTTGAACAAAACTCTTGGTTTTATTTCTTTTATCATTTGTTTTTATACTACTATGAATAACTGAAGAACACAAATGCATTTATTTTTGCTGTGAAAAGTGGCGATGTCAAACGAACATTTGAAAATAATTACATACTTTTTCCAGACTTGGAATTGGTTTCCTACAAATGGGATGTAATATTTGTCGCGTAGACACATGCAGCGATAATGATAAAATCCAAGTCGTCTCTCTGCAATTATGAATGATTATTTTCCAAATTATTTAAAATTAAACTAGCAATGAACAAGTTTAGTGCAATGTTTACAATACACTGAAAGCATCACAATGGCACAAAAATTGCGGCTTCGTATGCCTGTTTTTATAGAGCTCTATATAAAGTAAGCTTAAAAAAGCACTGGTGCTATCCCTATCTTTTGTATGACTCAACCGCCAACTGGGTTCGGTTTCCAACCACCATCTTCTCAGGAAGATGCTACGTACATTATCGGAATATGTGCACCATTTTCTTACGATTTATTTGCGATATGTGGGGATGTCGAATACATACAATAATTAATAGTATAATTAAGTAGGTCGTGAACAGTCACGCACTCGCTCTGCATTAGTGAACTCGTGAGACGCCACATAACTATTACCACTCTTAAAGCTGGTCAGATTTGTGATTGGTGGGTTCGGAAGTCACTTATTCTCTGTCACTTGTTATCGTCTAGTTACCAGTAGATCCGATAGTATCTCTATCGTGAAAGGGTCTCTCAATCACTATGAAAATGTCACCATCACTATCGCCAACTTCCGTCTTTACGAACACTTTGATACCAAGCAATACAGATGCTTCTCTTCTTAACTGAAATGGTCTATTGCCAGCGAAGAAATTTATGACTAGAGGAGCTGAATTTCACAACAACAAAAAGTCTAGAAGTTTTCAAAGTAGTTTGTAATGAGTTTTACCTATCGTTTTTCAAGTCATTAATCGATTGGGGTCGATGCACATTGAATTAAGGAGAACACATGATTTAGATGTTGATGGTAGTTTTCATGAATAAATAAATAAATAAATAAATTTATTGTCAAAAAACAGTACAAACTGCGTATGACCACGTGGAGGACAATAAACTAATTTACTCTCCGGAAGGAAGCAAGGGACCATCCCATCAATTCCGATCAAGGGCTCTAAGGCAGAGGCGAATTCAAAAATTTCAGCAAAAGTTCCTAGATAAGATTAAAAGTTAGCTGCGAGTTATAATACTAATAGAATGTCAATATGTTTGTAATTTAACACAAAAAATTTACATGTACAAATTATTATCGAACTATAGATTATTCTGAGTATAGTGTTTAAAAATCATAAGAATTGAAATAACACTAAATTCACGATTTATTGTTACAATAAACACGCCCCTAGACATACAATATAAGAGAGAACCTGTATAAGAAATCCAAGAAATCCTCTACCCGAAGGAAAACCGGAGAAAAACCCGGGCCATGTAGTTCGGGTATGATTTAACTACAATCTGATCTTCTTTTGATATTTCACAGCAAGAATATTCGAATTAAAGGTCGAGTGCAAATGAAATAAAAATAAACAAAGAAAAAATTTCAACATTTTTTTAAAATATGCAGTCAATGATATAGGCGTTTGTGACGTACATTTAACAAAAGGAAGGTTATTAATCTTTTCGTTGGTTTTCGTTATCCACAGTTGATATTGTGTAATAACGTTATATAGTAATAAACTAAATTTCTGTTTTGTAGTGACTTTTCAAATAGTCTTGGAGTTGTGTGGCCGCACACTAAAAATTACCTAAATGTATTTTGAAAAGAGTATAAGTCCTTTTCTATCATCATAAGAAGTTTCCGCTTCACCTGAGAAATATGTTGTTCTGGGTTTCTTCTGGTCGGTCGCTGAATACAAGGAAGAATATAGGAACTGGTGGTAAAATTAAGAGTTTAAGATAATAGCCACTTGGTTGATCGTAAATTATCATTATGCCAACGATTACCTAAGGAATTATCGGGACGCCTCCAGCGATAGAACCCAGAACGAATGTATCTACTCGAATAACCGGTATTTTTGTTTTCAAAATGGACTTGCATTCTGATATATGAATATCCCACTTATTATTTTTCTTCAGAAGCATATTTTATCTAGTATTATGAGGATGTTTGTGTTTGAATCCACTTATCTTCAATAAGTTTGCAACATTATTGTGTAACATTTGCTCGCATTATCTTTTGAGAGTTGAGAACTGACAAGTACAATTTGCTATACGAAATTTTAAATTTTTTTTGGTTTTTGCATTAGCGTTCTATTACGCTTGATCTCAACATCGAACACTAAAGAAACTGTGTTATTTTACATCAGCTAAGGTAAATTCAGAATCCGTTATGACAATTCAAAGAACTCTTTAGAATCTGAAAAAAAATAATCTGAACTGTTTATATTATGAGAAAATGCTCGGTAGCAAAACATCAATAAAACTATTTATCAAAATTAAAAAATGTAAAATATACAATTGCTGATCTTGACTTCGATCCTGAGACTCAGAAGAACACCGAGAAAACCTGCTGCGAATCTGCTTTATCCACCACAGTTCACTGCAAATTCTACGTGGATGAATCGGAGTTTGAACTAATGTCATCAGAGGAGTAGCGCTGAACCAACGCTTAATGAGTGCGCTTAGTTATTCATAATTTCACAAAATATGCACGTCGTACTTCATAAGTAATTTCTCATTTAACCATAAGGTATTTTTATTTTTGTCATTGTTCGTATTTGTCAATATTTTGTGATTAAGTTTTCACTTTATATAGGACATATACAGAGAAGAATGATTATTTTATTAAATAGATGTGGTTCCATCCCAATCATCCTCAAGTTTTCTGAGTAAAAAAGTATATCTGTACTACGGATAATGATTCAAATACTGTAAATTTAAAGAATTTTATCTTATTAGTTTATTACTTTCACGGGATTGAGTAAATAATAATAATTGCACATTATCTAGAATCATTGACAAATATAACAATGACCGTAAAAATATCTTCATAAATTAGTAAGAAATCTTTTATGATTGGTTTACAAGAAAACATCTCGAGGTAGAGGAATGAAAGAAGCTATATAACATTTTAAACTTCAAGTATGGTCACTGTTATTTCGGCCGTTTCATTATCATTTATGTGAATATTAAGTTTACGCACTTAAATAATAATTTATAGTTATATAGAAGATATAATTTATAGGACTCATTCTCAATCTACTCACAATTTTCAACTTTTTAAAAATTTTCTTTAGTATCAGCAAGGGCTTCCGAAGTGTTTCTAATTTCACGAATGACGAATGATGTATGAACATCATTTCTAAATACTCAGAAACTAAGGAAACAAGTAACACTTACTACAGAAATTGATAGAACTTTAAACTCTTAATATTGCAGGAGAATTTTAGAATTTGGTATGAACGGTATACGAATTTAATGGAATTCTTAAACTACTTCTACAAATAACGTCCACTATAATATAATTAAATAAAAAGAGACTAATTCTTATACTTCTGAGTAAATAATTGTGAAATATCAAAGAGTTAGGTTCCGTAGAGTACCCGCATGCGTTGGCAGTGAGTTCGCTATGTGCAGTCTCCCAGGGAAAGTCTACTGACGGAGCGAGGAATTCCTGAAACGGTTGCTGATTCAGGCTCCTGACGTGTTCCTTTGCTTCATCATGCTCGTCCACTGGCTGGCCACGCTACGCCTTTGGTAATTTATTCGGTATTTCTTGCAGTTTTGCAGGCGACTCAATGTAACCTTCTGTGATGTTTAAATAGGTGCTGGCAAACTGTTCTTTATTGTTGCGAATCTTCGTCAAAGCAAAAGATTTTTTTTAATTTTATCAAGCGACTGTGGAATGATGTTTCTCTTTCAAAATGAATTTATTGAATCCGTAAATATTTACAACAAAAAGGACTTAAATAATATCAAAAACAAAATACGTAAACAAGATAAACATTCTATATTTCATAATACAGTCATTTATCCCACTAAGTTTCCAGTTCTCTTGGATTTACTATTTTTGTGCTCATTTTGGATTTTTGGAATCATGTATCTCAAATATGAAATAGTTTTGTGCTCAAGTATATAGTATATAATATGTGAACTACACTTTTATCAATGCCCTCTCTATGTATTCTTGTTATGAGCGTAATATAATTTTGGGGAGTAATTTTGAAATATCTTGGGTTTCTGGTATCCCAAATCCCTGAACAACACTGAACTTTCAAACAATAATGTATTGAAGTAGTAAGATATGAATAGAAAAATGCATAATATCAGAAATTTTATCCCCCTGTGTGCTACATTTATAGAGAATTTCTTCATTGAGGTCAAAATGAGATTTCACAATACTCTTTCTTTCTCTGTTCAATAAAAAAAGGGGAAAAATCGATATGAATACTTCTGATTGCCTACCTCCCAGGCGCAAATGTAGCTTTCCCATCATGATAAGGTAGGTTTTAAACATGAAAAGTGTCTAATCCTATTTAATCTTTTTGTTATTTAGTAGGAGATGGAGATTAGAATGTAAGAAGATATTTTTTACCTCAGTTTACACCAAGGTTTATTAAATATCCTTTACTAAAAATTGCTGAGAGCAAATCACATCATACATCTCGTAAATTGTGCTCTATGTGTACATTTGCATTATAAAATATTGGTAGGTGTAACGTCGGCGCCAGGACACGCCAGCAACTTGCGAAATATTAATAGCTCTTTGTATTTCCCAAGCAGGATGCTGTTAAGAATATGACAATAAGTGGCCGGTCCGCGCTAAGACGGACGTGCGACGAGTTTTCCGTGTGAAGGTATTGTTCGAATAAACACTTTTCATCTTAAGGAAAGTATGTACCAGTGTATTCGAAGAATGCAGTCGGCGACGTTGACTCAAGGGGGTTCAGGTGTTCCTAAATTAAAGACGAATTCCACGAAGAAATGAAAGAAGAACGAAAAGGGTGTTTGCGAAGCGCCTAGGTGACGCGCATAGCGATTCGTCCTCTACGGCGCGTCCTCTGCATTCCTAGAAGCGAAAAGGGGACACAACAGAAGAGCCTGCACGGTGGTGGCGAAACCGTGGTTATTCGCTGATCACGTGACGTCTGGTACAGTATATATTGAGAGGCGTGAATCTCCTCGGGGATTCTTTACAAAGGAACGTAGAGATCCGTCAGCACGGACAAATGACTGTACTAAGTTTTGGTCGTAGAGACCAGATTGTTTGTTAAGGCTGCTGCGGTAGACTTAATGAACTCATTACTAGGTGCGAGGGTCGTAACTAGTTTCAGTTAGTTGTTGGGTGAAAACAACTTATCTTTTCAAAAGAACCGATAACCTGAGGGNATTTTCGAAAGAACCGATAACCTGAGGGTTTATTAAAAGTTAGTTGTCTTCAACTATATTTTACAAAGTATAAACGATGCTCTCTTACAGCATTATTTGTCTAATAAACGATTATTAGATGTATTGATGATTTTGGAAGTTTGTGTCTGTAAACAATTCCGATTTCATGTAATTTGTAATAAATCATTATTTATTATTATTACACGTGAGTTTGGTTGCTCGGGAAACCGAGCTGGTGGCAGCGAAAAAAACTACCATAGGGATTTTTGTATGTATGTGGATTCCGCTTCTACCAAAAAAATAATAACACATCAGAGTTTGAGGTGTGATGTTACAGTAGGCTTCTGTAAAATTATCTGGCTGAACTTAGTTTCTCGATAACGGTAACCTTACTATCGATCTTTACATTACATATAGTCTTATATCAAATTTCTTACGAGAATGTGAACATGTGAAGAACTAGAATGAAAAACGTTTTATATTCATTTGGACACATTTTGAATTTAACACAAATATTTTTATTTTGTCCTGAAAAATTTCTTGTTAGGTTAACTTTTATCGAATGTAAACGGAAATTCGAATTATAAGCGAACTCTACATCATACTTGCAAACTTTTCGTATGGCTTACGTCCATGTAACTATATACATTTTATGCGAGAGTTGTCTGTTTGTCCGTAAATTAATGCTTCACAACCCATTGCTCGAAACAAATTACTAAACAACATTTTGATTACAGAATTTGTGCATATTTTGTTTTATTTCTTCTGTTTCTTTACCAATATAATTGATATAACAGCATTACATATTCTACAGAGAAGCTATTCGCAGCGTTAGTTTTTCTTCATACTAGTTGTCTATTATACAGTCAGTTACGTAATGAATGTTTCAAACAGCCACCAATTAGAGTACTACGCAAGTAACGCGATTTAGATAAAAATATTGAACAAATGTACGATCGTGTAATAAATATATTAGAAAAGGAAAGTAAGCGTAATTTAATGTATATTATACGGCTAGCACCCAATTTCATCAACCTTAGCCAAACTATTAGTAGAATATCAAATTATTAATGGTTAGGCAATGATTTATCCTTACTCTTATCAAATCAGCATCAAATTTGAAGATCCGCTTTTGGACCATAAACAAATTGGATGAGTCGTCAAATGGTAACGTTACTATCGATTTGTAGAGAGTTCTCTTAATTTGTGTTTTGACGTCTTACGTGTTCTATTTTTACACGAGATGAGAAAATATTTCGATGTTAGTCGTGTATCATAAAATATTATGATGTTACATATAAAAAATGCATCTCATAAAAATAACTGTAGAAATGACCATTCTGGAGTTGAAAGACATACATGATGAATAGACGAACACCATACGAAGCATGTCTCCTCATTTTATTTTGGTCGAATCCTTTTTAACTTTCCAATTATAAAGAATGTATAAGAAAAGTATTGTATCGGTAGAAAAAATAATTTCATTATCTCTTTCGATCTTTACGAAATAACTTCTGGAGAGTATATTATCAAATTTTTGTGATAATGTCCAACTTTGTTTGTATTATGTATGGGTGTTAAAAATTGTATTCCCCCGATAAGTCGTGAACAAATTGACTCACAGGAACCAAACTTCAGAATTGACGTTGAATGTATTGAGAATAGAAATCTATTTTTGGACAGCTCATTCCCACTTTATTTACACACCGCGCCTCAGTTCTAACTTCTTAAAATTCAAAGTTTGGAAAATATAATTATGAACATTTTTATTGTGCACAGTAAATTCTGCGTACAGATTGCTAAATAACGATCCCATTTACGTCACATCGTTTTCGAGATATAGCACTTCTTGTAGGCGCGTTATTTGAGATCAGCCCAAGAGGCAATTGCAAAGAGTTCAGTATAGAAGATTATAATTCAGGCAAACTGTTTTTGAGTGGTGAGTAATGTATGGAGCAAATTTTGTAAGATTTTGAGGATAAATAAATTTTAAATGATTATTCTGTTAAATAAGTCATTGAGTTCGATAATTATAATATCTTAATATCTTTTTTCTGTAAATGATTTCCCGTTTTCTTAAACTTTCATTTAAATATAGGCTGCTTAATGTAATTATCTTTGTGTTATGAATTATAATTGAAAAGTTGAGTGGAGGACGCTCCAGCTTTTATACATTTGATCTGCGGGCAAGTTAAGAAAAATTTTAACTGTAATCTTAAGATAGAATAATAAAACTTCCTACACTGCCAAGTTTGTAAATTTATTTTCATGTTTTGACCATTTTCTTTTTGTGTTGAGTTCGTATGTGACAAATGAGGTAATTATAAAATCATTAGTCTATCCTCGCCTGTGATGCATATCATTCATAACTGGACAATTTATTCGGAGCAACAATTTCAATCAAATTTAGAAATTTTAACACCTACCTGCATATCTTTTGGAGGGTCATATGCGGACCGCGTCCTACTTCTCGGTCAAAACTGACTCAACTGCCTGAAAATCTCGAATCAATGGGAGACGGGAGATGAAATGAATTATGAGAGTTAAATATTAATTGAAAAAGTAAGCAATAGATTTCAAAAATTGAGCTTATTCATTAAATGATGAGTCACAAATTGTATTGTTTTAATGGTAAATATTCAATGACATAAAATTTGTTGTAAAGAATTTCAGATTTATTTATTTTTTCTTTTCTTTTCTTGACTCATAAAAAAATTGTCTGACAAAATTGCTCAGAAACCAAAATTGCATCATTCCCCGGCGCCTATGACCGTATATCTCCTCTCCTTCTGAGCAATCTTCGCCCTTCAGATGGATTACTAGATTCCATAGATTGCAAATTGTGAAAATCTGAGACCCGAACTAGATCAAAATGTATGTTGAATCTGGTACCGATTGGACTATATTCACTTACTAGCTGGTTACCTAGCGTTTCTTACACCAACCTATTCAGGAAAAAATAAAATATGTCTATGATGTAAAAAAATATTTTACGTTTTAAAGACATAAATATAGCATCCTAATTTTGCAAGTTCACAAAAATACAAATTTATTGCACAACTCAAAATTTTCAGTTTCACCTCCAGTGGCAAGAATAAATAAATCTTTTGTTAATCCAACCTTGGGCAAGCAATATAAAGTAACCCGTGAGAGAAACAACTCAATCGGAATGGTTCAAATTAGCCTAGCACACCACTTCGCTCTTAGGTGAGTTCGGGGTATTAAAACCCCATAGGTGCTGAACGTGCACTTACATGGCATATCACTGTTCATCGGAAAGTCGGAAATTGATAAAAATGTTTGCAACTAACTTAGACTTTTTATCAGGGGATTGGAATTTTTTTGTATTAAGGGATAATTACAATAATTAAACACAAACTATTTTTCTCGATAATATATTTTTATATGAGGGTCGTTTCCCCCTATGGTGGTGACCCTACTCTGACATAACATTGAAAGTGCTTTATTCATCTCAGTAACCTTCAAAGCTATGAATTAGACACTAATATCGTCCTTTTTCATTCATTTTTTCCGACCTCCACTTATAGGGGCATAGAGCAACTCTTATGGAGTGAACGGTTACCTAGTGTCATCAGGAGTATGATTATTCATCTGAAAACCCCCGAGTATTATGGTTTCGACCGTAATATCGAAAGTCTCACGCTATTATTACATCTCGCTTTCCCATCTTCACATCTAAGGGAATCTCGTCCCAATGAGATCTGAACTTGAAATTGGTGGCATTGGTATGATAATTGTACATCTCAGACACCCTGAGGGGTAGGTATAAGCTACGCGCGCACTGGGACGTCAAGGAACAGACTTTCCGAGATTTTGCAAGTGTGGAAGACTGCGCACACTGGTTCGGGAACTCCGGAACCCTGTTGGGTGAAGGGACCGTTCATTTTCCAAGGCGTAGAGGATCCGGGTGTTACCCGCTCCCCCATTCTATTCTGATCACTGAACACAATACAACACAACCGAAGTGGCGAGTACCTTGTCCTTGCGAGCGCCCGCAGTCATAAACTGCTAATGAGACTCCCGGAAAGTTTTACAGTCCTTGAAAAGATCTTCCTCTGGGGACTTTTAGCAAACTGCGGCAAGTGCGTGCCATCTCAGTCGGTTCATACCAATGCAAAACAATGGAAAGAACTTTTAAGAAATTCGGGACGGCGGTGCCGAACGTCCCTGTGCGCGCGTAGCTTTAATCGAACATTTTCTTATTATTTTTGGCTGTCCCCCGTTCCCACCTCTATCCCAGGAACGCTAGGGGTATGTTATCTGCAATATTTTTTAAATTTAATATCTTATGTCGAGACTCGAGTCATTTGGCCCGCTCATCCACCTAACAGTGACTTGGATAAGGGAATTGAGTAGGAGAGATGTTGGGTTGCCGAGGAACTTATGGTACCGAACCGACATTTGTCGGGAGTAGGTGAGAGAAACCCCAGCTGAAAATCTCACCAAGTTCGGCCGAGCAGGATTTGAACCCACGCTCTACCGCCCATGCTTTCTTAACGAATTGTACACTATATAAGGATGCTACCAGCGAGATATATTACACTTTTATGTACGGTAAAAACACTCTCTTCTGAGTCTGGTCGGGACCGAGACTCTTGCCGGTTAATCCGACGTTCCGTTAAAAATCGATTTTCAATCCATTTCATCAGGTTGCCATTAATAAACATGCAAGTAATACGTCATTGCAACTCATTTCATTGTTGTTGTTTGTTTATTTGTGGGGCTTTACGGCTCACCGACATCAAGGTCATTAGAGCCCTAAAAGTTTGTACAGGTAGGGAAAAAGCAGTTACGCACTAAGGAGAGCCCACATGTCTCTACCCGCGTGTGGTACTCGCCGAATGACTCGACCATACCCACTAAAAACCCTCCTGAATTACAATATATACAAATATAAAAAACATTATATAAACAAAAACAAAGAAAAAATATTAAATTTAGAGAGAGAAAAAATGTTCATTCAAAGTAAAGGGAAAAAAAGAGATTTAAATCCGAACCCTCCCGAGAACTTGGGGGAGGAGCCCCGTTTCGTGTATGGATGTGAGTAATGATATACGTAGAAAGATCAGATATGGTTCCAAAGACCACATTCCTGAAGGAATCTAAAAAGACGTATCAAAATCGGTTCATTTTCCCCCAGCATAACGTTCAAACTGTTCGGTAGATTGTGTCGCCGTCGGCTGGTACTATAGTTCAGACACTCCAGAAGAAAGTGTTCCACGGTAAATGTTGTGATGCAAGTTTCACAAATGGGGGGAGATTCACCGCCTATGTGTTGTATGTAAATACATACATAAACAAATAAGAAAAAATTAAACATTACGAACACATAAACTATTTTATATTATGTAAGAAAAGTTTATGTATGTTTAATGTAAGTTTATGTAAGTTTAAAAGTTTATGTAAGATAATGTTTAATTACTTTATATATTTTTTATTTATTAATATTAATATTATTATTTAAGTTAACTTATATAAACGAGGAAAAATATTTTCCACGGGATAAGCCGGCTACTCCGAGAACCGGTTAAGAGATGTTCTACTGTATATAGATATTGCTCCCTGTTCCATTTCTGATTTATATCCTAATATAAACCATAAATTTCAGTTCTTATATTATATTCCGAATAATTGTTCAAATGTATGTAGGTATCTTGATTTCTTATTTTACAGACTTTCTCATACAATATAGATTTAAATAAAACACATCAGTTTTCAATTACATTTGTGGTATATTTTGTCAAGGGTATCTAAAAATAAATTCCTTTTCAATCCATTTTGAAAAACCAAGTTTTGTTTTTCCAAATAATTTTCAATTTTAAGGAAATATTTCATTCAACTTTGGAATTTTTTAATTAAAAGAATCCGAAACGAAAGGAAAATCATTAATTAAAAGTATTATAATTTAAGTTGATTTTAGGAAGACTTAGTAGGGTGGTCCTCGTTCAGACTCCGGGTCAAGAAAAATGCACTCGCAAGAATTCTCACGCAAGTACAACTCTCCCGAACTGTACACCCGGAGCAAGTGCACGAATTCAGCAATGAAGGATGAAAGGAGGGAGGTGGAGGGGAAAGGAGATCCATATCATACTTCTACGAAGACGGCACATTCTTCGACACGCATAATTAATGTTGTTGCTAATTAATCTTACATCTTTTCCTGTGAAGGAAGTATTCGCTGATGAAGGATTCTCACGTGTCGCTTCCTTCACGAATTCCCTTGATTGCCTAGCATTGGAAGCTTCCATTCCATTATTGTGTTTAATATGTATTTCAGAAGTGAAATGTGATGATGATAACCACACAAAAGTACTTCGCCACGACTTCTCCACAGGACTCACTACCCGAGTACAGAAATGGAGAATTCGTATATGAAATTAACTAACCCTTTTTGAAAACTCTCCTCACTCTCATTAAAAGTTTCTAAACTTATATTTATCTAGAAAAATAAGGCTTCTGAATCTGTTCGGGGTTCGTGGCTAGACCTGGTCATTGATCTGAAAAGCCTAATATTCTAATATAGCCACTCCAATACATTTTTATCAATCAACAGAAAAAGCAGAGAGCAATAACTGGCAAATACGAAAGTAATTTATTATATTATATTCTCTAGAAATATCAAACTATATATATTCTTGAACACGTTCGTTTTTCAGACTTCCGTGTTCAGAGCCGGCCGTAAAGCGAAATCTGGATCTTTCCTTCGTAAGAAGATTCACACTTTACTCCATTATTTCATGCCAAAAAACTTCATTGTCGAAAATTCTGGTCGTGATCTTTTCATTTTCTATCTTTCCAAGTTGCGTGACGAGAAGTGGTTCTTATGAAGAAAAAAAAACTTCCTGTTGATTCCTTCGCACAAGAAGCCAAGAAAGTAACGGGACGAGGATTTGTTAATTGAAAATACACTGCGCATTCAAATAAAAAGTAAAGCCTCACATTTAAACCTGCTATATTTTCCGCTATAGATGCAATCTTAGATTTCGTTACAGTTTAACCCCACAATGGACTACAATTTGCTCGCTTTAAAAGTAAGTGTAAGAATTTATCTGGTTCTTCAAGTAAAATTTTTTCTTTCAAAAAGAAAGCCACTCTCAGAAACAATGTTATTTGTTTTATGTGGCTGTTAGGGAAGACTCAGACTTAGAAGATCTCAGTTTCTCAGTTTACTCAGTGTCTCAGTCAATTCAAAGGAACTTAATTTTTACGGTTTAAAACCATATCAATATTAAGTGGTCTTATG
This sequence comes from Laupala kohalensis, assembly GCA_002313205.1. NCBI lineage: Eukaryota > Metazoa > Arthropoda > Insecta > Orthoptera > Trigonidiidae > Laupala > Laupala kohalensis. Next base: position 165,116 of record NNCF01130481.1, read on the forward strand.
AGGGAAGGAGAAAAAAAAGCAAAGTGCATGTGATTAAGATACTGCTCCAGGATTCATCTCGATGGACTACGAAAATTACAATAACACCGATTAGAGTAGCTGACCTACTGAAAAAATTTGACCACAGACACGTACATACAGCATCTGTGATATCAAGATTAAGAAGCAAAGAATTTTTCCGACCACTGCACAAAAATACGGGCAAAATATTATGCGATGCCTCAAATATGTTCATGTATTTGATATACTTCACGATATTATTCACTTATAATTGATAATGCAAGTTATTTGCACGGGGCATGTTAATTAAGCCTAATTACACCAAACAATTAGTAACGTAAGAAGTACATTCGTATAAAAAAATTGGTTCCACCATCGCGGGGGTGCACTTGCCAATCCCCTTCTCACTTGAGAGTGATCGAAATAAAATGTTTTACGCGAGAAAGATAGGGACTTTTGGGAATATTGGGACGCGAGAAAGTTGAGAATATTTACATACCAATATATAAGTTGCTCAAGTAAAATTCCTTATTTTATGTAAAGAAACGAGAAAAGCGCCAAAACGCATCTCAAAGTTCGACACTTTGTACGAAAGTGTGTAAGGGTAGGGATGGCATCATGACTCTCGCACCGCAACAAGAGCACGACCTTCATGTGTTCATCCTACGATTTTCAGATCTTCCCTTACACACTTTCGTAAAACTGTAACACGATCATGTACGTTGGTAAAATTGGTAAAATGACTTACTTTCGCCGCTGAGAAAGAGCACCCCGTCCTGATGTAAGGAGAGATGGTAGGACCAATTTTTTTATGCGAATGTATGTCTTACTACACCTATAGACACAAACCATTCGATTTCCCGACGTTGAACACAAATGATTATGGGTGAATTGTTTAAAGCGGTGGCTTGTAGAGGTATACCCCCAGCGGTGATGCAATAATTAAATCAAGTACCTTAGACAATTGCAAACCCTCATTAACCGTTTCGGATGATCTGAAACAAATTACTCCTCAAAAGAAGTAGGTGAAAAAGAGTAGGGCGATGTCTCTGGATGTGGGAGATTTTTTAATCTCAGCTTCTAGAGTGAACTTAATATGTACTCGCGAAACAAGCTTTCTCGGACAACACTAAGTATGATATTTTCGTGAAGTATATTTTCGGACAACACTAAGTATATTTATTTTCGTGAAGTTTACTACTCTTACGGTGTTCCAGTGTGAAAGGAATGGCACAAATACCTCCCAATAAGGGACGTACATAATACGAATGGTAGCATCCTTATCCTAAATTTCATGATTATACATTTCAAAAAACATAAGTTATGTTGAGTTGAAGAATGCCGTTAATTGTTGAATGAATATGTTGAATGAAGTACGCCGCTAATTTTGCCTCGTAGTTTAGATATAGAGATTTGAAATTGTCAGTGACAAATTCTGATGCAAATTATGAATGAAACAGAGCATTATTTAATTTTCAAAAGCAGCAGTGAGATTTTAAACGAATAATACTTGAAAAATTGTAACAGTTAAGGATTTTTTGTAGTATGATGCACTTGTAGGTAACATTTTTTTCTAAGACTATCAGTTATTTTGCAAAGTGTTCATGCTTTCGTCCACCGTTAGCACCATTCAAAGATTAATTTTTCCCAAAGTATTGAACATAATTGAGAATAAATATACAACATAAAATAAATTTTTAAAATTTATTCCTCTGAACCTTAATTGTCGTACTATTTTAAAATTATTTTTTATCTTTAAAACATCCGCAAAACAAGGTATATTGTAAAACAAGTATATTGTATTATATTGTAATCAGTGATAGTCTTTCTGAAATATTTCTTTAAGATGTACTGCACCTGAAGTCAAGACTCATCAATTTTAATATACTTTTGCACTTTTAAAGATTACTAACCGCTCAGATCGGTTTTGTTGTTGCTGGGACACAATTTACCCTTCGTTGTTAGCTAATTACGTTTTCATACAAGAATCTTCTTGGCACCTTTATTACGTATTTCTCAATATTCATGGAGGACACGAAAAAACTCATTATGTACATTTCAATCTTAAACACCCTAGCAAAATTTCGTCAGAATTCCAATTCCTATCTTCAAAATTTTTCTCTCTGCTTTGATGAATAAGTCAGTCATTCAGGACAACGCACCAAATGTTTTCATTCCCTTTCACCCATCGAAAATTGAAATATCGAAAATTTCAGAAATCGATTTTTAGACGTTTGATTTATCAATCTTTAAATATAGAAAACTGAAATGTTATCTAAATTAGTACTTGAAATATTGATAAAGTAGTATACCAACGATAAAGTCGTTACAAACAATATAATCCCGATAACGTGTCTTAGCACGCATAAAAATTCAAATTTCGAGAAACGAAAATAACAATTTTAACAACGTTTTAAACCCAAACTCGCGATGAAATATGAATTAGTTAGTGATATATAGTTTAAATAAGGAAGAATTCATAAACCCCTTTTCATCCCAATACATGTTATTAAAATCTGATAAGTAGATCTCTTAACAGTTTTCCACTTTCTGAGTTAACAGTTGCTCAAAGGAGTTCAAGTTTAGTGTCAACACTTCAGTTCAATTGATATTTATACTCAACTTTTTCACTCAGCAGAGACGGGTAACAAACAATTTATAAAACGTTTCCTTCGCTCAATGTTAATGAAACCATTTATAACGCAAAGAGTATCCTCAGAGAGCTAACGAATTATTTTTACGAAATATATTCCCATGACCACATTGGGGGGCAGAATCATCCAGACATTCCTAACCACAACTGAAGGAATGCACTTCAGCTCACATTTAGCTTGGAACGTATAAACACAACAGACGATTACGAAATTCCCAAGACGAAGAATGCATACCTCTGACTGGCGAACGGCACCCAGAATGGTCTCCTGAATATAGATGAAGGCTTGGGTTGTAGAAGTCGTGGTAACACAATCTTCGTGAGGAAGGGCAGTCAGTATCATCCGATTGGATGAGAAAAAAAAATTATCAAGGACACATCTGATGGAGGTAATGAGGGAATGTGAATGTATTTATTTTACTTTCAATACTTGCAGTAGAACCTCCTTCAGTCGGGTCACTTCTATTATCGAAATATTTTCAATACAATTTTATCGTAAAGCTTTAAGAAAAATTTAAAAGGCGATAGTGAATGAAACATATTACAAGAAGTTTCCTTTCTCAATTCAATATAATGTTCTTTGGATTGATTATTACATTTGGTACTACAAAATCAAGTACTACATGTATCCTGTAATTTCATTTCCAGAAGAGCGTGTGACTCTTGAACATCGCGTTGGACGTTTTGTTGTATAGTTGTATACTCACCATCTATGTGTTTTTTAACAATTACTGTCATGAAAAAAATTCAATTATCATAAAGAATAAACAGCAATAAACGGCTCTTTATTGCTTAATTGTACATTAACTCTTCATCATTTGTACGCTAATTGCACATTTAACTGTACATGTTTATAACTGTAAGCTTCTCCTATCTGAATCTTTGATTATCCAATATCACAACAGTTCCAGGAGAATCCGGACCAAAGATCTACTGTACTTTAAATTCGAGGACCAAAGAGACACATCTAGACTATGACAAATCAAAGAGTGTTCTGGTATCTTACAATCACTTAACATTATTTCTAGTGTAACTTCACAATATTAATATGTTTAAGACTAATGAAGTTTAACAAATCCCACCAAAACACTTAAAATGTATTTTCGGTGTAAGGCTTGATTTTAGAATTAGAAGTTTTTTCAGTACAAAGTCTGAAATCAAATCGCGTAGTAATTCCACAGAGACGGTATTTACAATTAAATTACTAAATATGGCGTTGCTCACTCGAATTTCCAGAATCTTATTCGAATAATTAATAGTTAATGTTCATTATTTCAGAGCATAAAGCGTCATTTAGTTACACACTTTTGAATTTTGAATATATTGAAATAACTATACTTAATCTATTAAGAAAACAAACATTTTGAGCAGATTTACTTATTAGAACAGCTCGTTACTTCATAGTTTGTGGAAAACGTATTTTAATCTTTGTGATAAAGTCAAGTAATTACATACCGATCTTCGTATAAACAAGCGTAACTCTGTGGGAAAATATTTATCTGGGATTTTAACATCATTTTGTTTCTTCGATATTTCATAGCGGTTAGTGTTTTACGATAAATGTTGTGTGCATATATTGATTCGGTGCGGATCCTAGGTTGCGCCTAACATTGATGTGTTACTAGTGAAAGTTATCCATGTAGTATAATCACAGTTACAAATAAAAATCCCAGTGATTACCACTTTTAAAATTTTAAATCTTATCGCGAATGGCTATAGTTTAATCCTTGCTACCAACATCGGAATATAAGTGAATCATCTTTCATTTCTTCAAATACGTAATTGTATTTCAAAAATCCTGGAAAAATTCATGAAATTCTGAAAAAAATCTAAAAATATACACAGTATTTTTATATACAGTTCATTACACATTCAAGAAAGAATCATTAATTAAAACTAGTTACGAAGATTATTGCAGAGAATATAGTGGAATAAACAGTAAGTATACAATGAATAGTATCTTAAATTTCTAACATTGTCGTCATTTACCGTCCAATTAAGGCACGTATGAGGACTGTATTCTTCATTCGTAAGGAGTACGTGACACTTCTCATCTCTCTCCAATCATCGAATATTTCTCTGACCCATGGTTATGGTCTTAGGTTGATGAAGGCACGTCGTTCGATTCGGCAATTGATTTCGGAAGTGCGGTGCCTTAGATGATGGAGACATGGCATTTAACTTCAATTATCACAATCTAGACACACGCTTCAAGGCACGTGCGCCAATAACATAGCAAGCGCACAGCAACAGAAAAAAATGGACCTTCTGTATTAGCCGAGTAGTTATGGCACTGCTAGCGTAAATTCATATATTCTTTCTTGAATTCCCAATGATATCTGTATACAGCTCAGCTATGCCAAAATATACTTCAATACATTACTTGTAATGTATATTACTTGTACATAAAATTGGAGATTTTCGATAGTTACTGTTGAAATAAATATTATCATTCATATTACATGATATGTGTTGATATTTTCAATTACACATTGAATATCGACGTACATAGTTTTATCTTAATCCATAAATACAAATACGAATATTGAAAAAATACTCGCAATGCTAACAATCAAAGAGTACAACTTTATCCTAGACGGAAATGAGACAGTGTTCGACATCTTTCGTAATCGTCGGAGTGGCCGCAGGTCCAATTGAATGAAAGGGAATAGAATAATAAACACCTTCACAAAATCACTCTAGGTAGATCTGTCATTAATAAAAACTAAAGACTTACCTTCACGTAAACAGTGCTTTTGTTCGAGTAATTCAAGATGGTGGGTTGATATTTTGCTGAGATAGAGCATATCGCAAATATACATACATTTGTAATTTTTGGCGGTTAGTGTATAATTTTTTGTATATGTATTTGTGTATAATTGTCAATTTAGAATGTTAGTGGAATATCATTTGCATAAAATAACAAAAATATATGAATTAAATTGTTTCAAGTAAAAATGGGCAATAGTATTTTTGAAACTAACGACTAATACTCTTGATGAATTGAAACGCGAAAAATAGTCATTCGATTAATTGGTGACATAATGGATCAATCAAATATCGAAATAATTTCAGCAAATGTTTGGTAAGGTATAGTATTGGTTTCAACAAAAACACTTCCTGAACTCTTAAGATTAAATGAAATATGTGAACATATTTTATACTTCTAGGAATAGATCTAATATAAACAGATTTTCCGTCGTAAACAACTGAAGATTCAGTCAATCTGTCGTAGTTTAATCATGCGTCAATAAATAATAGACCAATCTTTTATTGTTTTTCTTATATACATTTATAAACATACTATGTACCTCCAAACTAACAGTTTTATAACATTGCTAGTTGATTACCCGGCGTTGCCCGGGACTTCTCATCTTTTACTCATGAAAAATTAAAATCTATCTATATTGTATGAACAAAATACTTTTACTTACTGTTTTTAAAATTATGTATTGCATCCTAATTTTTCAAATTCATAATAATACAAATTCAATACAAAACGACTATAGACACTACACCATCGAGAGGAAGCCGCACCGGTCGCATTTTCGCTTCCGAGGCATGACGCGGCAGTACCATTTCATTAAAATTCTTGTAAAATCTAAACTATTCGTTGCAATTTTACGATATAAAGGAGTTTCTTATCTTTGGTAAATGCGCAAGACAAATAATTAATTAAATGTGATGATGATTGATGTTTTCTTTCTTAAATTACTCTCCTAAATTAAAGTATTTTAACATATCTAATTTTAAAAAAAAATTATCTATAATTTAGATTCATTTTTCGTAGATAGACATAATGCTGTCGCGAAATTTTTTGTAGAACTCTTTGAGGCATACAATATTGGCATTCACAGTTGTCACCTATCTCTAACCGTTAGGCAGCGTAAGGAAATTTAACTCTAATTTTTCCCGATTTTATCGACATTTATCGTCAAAAATTCTTCTTCTTCTTATCACACATTTCAAAAATAAAAGTTAGTTTATGTTCATCCTAGATATCTAATCTATTGCCTTGTCAAATTTCATCACGATCGGTTCAGTGGTTTATTCGTGCTCAAGTAACAAACAAAGACGCGCTTTCGCGTTAGGCATTTATATATTAGTATATGAATTAAGGAAAGCTCTCCAGTTCCGTGCATTCCATGAAACCTTGAGAGGGAGTCAGACTCGCAATCGTGGGCCAGGACAAACTCCTTACCTATAAAATGACCATGGTTTGGGTGCTAGGACTCCCAGAGGACAGCAATGTCCTTCTGGGGAGGAGGATGTGCTAAAACGATGCCCTTATTACCTCCACCTGGAGAGTTTTTGTAAGAAAGTTGGAAAGAAGGGAGTCCGGTTTGTTGTGAGCATGGACTCCCGAAATGTCGCTAGGGTGGTGGGTACGAACATTTATTGTGGTGCTCGAACTGCCTCCTTCTCCTTGCTGGAAAACAAGCAGGAGGCAAAGCCCACCATCCCAGAGGAGCAGGAACCTCCACAACAGAAAGCGGTGGTGGTACACTGTACTGCCCCGGACCGCAGACGTAAGCTTGGAGATGAGTCCGGAAAGGAGGCTGGATGTAAGACCGGAAACCCAACCTGGAATCCGCAGGGGGGGGGGGAGAGCTAGCAGCGCAACCTGGTGTAGAGACGGGGTCGGTAGCGCAACCGACCAGCCTGACGGCGGACCCAGAAGCACCTGGAGGAAGAGGAGGAGGAGTACCGCAATTACAGGCGTAGCAAGGCGGTTTGCAGGTATAGGGCTAGAGTGTAAGGTAAGAGATGCTCTCTTGTATCCAAATAAACATGCAGCATTGTACTGCGGGTTCTAGAATACTGGTAAGAAGTATAGACAGAAGTCGCCTTGATACAGGAACAGTGGCTCAAGCAGGGGCATATCATGTGACATCTCAGTAAGGGTTACACATTGTTCTGTGCTGTTACTAGGGACCTGGTAGCTGTACGAGTCAGATTTGAAGAGGAGCAGCAGGACAAAGATCTTGTTGTTTGCTCAGTTTTTTTCTGATGACTCTGATTCCCCATCTCCGGAAGAGTTCAGTTAACTGGTGGTATTTTGTAAAAAACTGGGACTCAACCTGGCGGTGGGCTGTGACGCCGATGCCCACCACGGCTTTTGGGGTGTACAGACACCAATCGTCCGGGCGAGGATTTGAACGCATACTTATGTGCAACTGACTTAAGAATATAGGAGACATCCCGACTCTCAGCAATCGCAGGAGTAACGCAGTCATAGATGTAACCCTAGATTCTATGGATATCATGGGCGATTTCAAGAACTGGAGAGTTTCTAGGGAGCCCTCCCTGTTAAACCACAGACATATCGTTCTTAACATAAAGGGTTCTTTCAGGAGTGATTCCTACAGGAATTCCAGACGGATCGACAAAGTCTCGTTCAGGGAGGACTTGACGAGGGGACTGGAGAATGGTCTTTTGTATAGGTACAGCAACAAATGAGAGCTGGAGCAGAGGGTACTTATGTGACAGACTCTAGTTACTTGTGATGAACTGTCCAGTCGTGGAGAGGAAAAAGTCAACAGGTAGCTTTAGATGGAACAGCTTCCTGAAATACCTTAAGAGGAGAACCCGTAGGCAATAGAATAGACACAGAACCCCAAGGGATCAGGTAAGTGGGGAAGTCTTTCAGGAGTCCCTGAGGGGTTACAAGGCGGAAATCAGGAAAGACTCCATGAAATCCTGGATGATATTGAGAACCAGCATGAAGCAGCTAGTCTTCGTAGAACACTTACTAAGGACAGTAAGTCCACGCCCAAAGACTATAGTCCTATCAGTCTGACTTGCTTTCTTTTGAAAACCTTGGATGGACTGATGGACCCGTACATCAACGAAAAGGTGCAAAAATCGACCGTTGCATCCTCTAGCATGCTTGTCAGGATATCGTTGAGACGGCTCTCCACCAACTACTGACTTCGCTGGAGAGTACCCTTGACCAGGATCAGCTTGCTATGGTAGTTTTCCTGGATATAGAGGTGGCTTTCAACCGTACCATGCTAAGCTCAATAAAGCTCAGTCTAGAGGAAAGAGGAGGTAGTCATACACTATAAAATTGGATTACGGCCTTCTTTTAGGGCCGCCAAGTTCTTGTATACCTCAACGCAGTAATGTTGAGGGCTATCATAGACAGAGGGTTTCCACAGGGTAGAGTATTGTCACCAAATATGTGATGTCTGCTGATGGACGACTTACTTACCAGACTCAATGTTGGGGGAACGTATACCTTGGACTACCTTGTCGATATCAGCTTGGTGGACGCGGGCAATTTTCCCAGTACGGCTACGGAGCTAATCTAGGGCTCCTTACTTAGAGTGCAGAAATAATGCCAAGAATTATGGATGTCAGTGAACCCTGACATGACTAGTTGTTTTCACGAGGAGACGGAGGTTCGATGGTCTGTCGATGCCCTTTTTATTAGGGAAAAGACTAGTCAGATCAACTTCGGTCATGTATCTCGGGGTGATCTTGGATGCGAGACTCAGTTGGACAAAACACATTAATTATACGGTGGAGGAGGCTCGCAAAATCCTATGGGCAGCTCTATGTTGCTGTCATAAGACCTATAATCACTTTCGCGTCACTGGTCTGCTAGCCTGGCTCAGGGGTGGGGACGGCAATTACCAGGCTAAATAGCATACTAGCTTGATTAGGAATAACCGGCGTGCTGGGCACTACCATGGAGGTACTTCTTGCCTACCTCCGCTGCACTTATATATCAAGGAGCTGGCAAGCATGGGCTCATACAACCGATGGTCTCTCGACGGGTGGTCCTTTAAAAATCCACACCCTTGGCAGGAATAATTGGGGACCTTATGGGACCCGGATACAATTTGGATTACAAATCCGTGGTGATCCCCACGAGAGAGGAATGGTTCATGGGCGTCGGGACTAGTCTCCAGGCTGGGGTTCACGTTTGGTTTACGGATGGCTGGAAAACGGGAGCAGAAATTAGTACAGGGATCTGGAGGTAATACAAGGCTCTACTTCTCTTTAGGGGGATACACCACAGATTTCCAGGCAGAAGTATTTGATAAAACTGGTCTGTGTTATTCATATACAAAATATGTCTGGACTTAGTGGCCGCATTAATATATGCAGCGACAGCCAGGCAACTCTAAGGGCAATATGTGCCTATAGAACAACATTCAAACTTGTGTGGAAATACCAATGGATACTGGACATACTCTGTTAACGAAACCCAGTACCCTGTGGTGGGTTCCTGAGCTTATGGGAATCAGTGGAAATGAAAATGCAGACGAGCTGGCAAAGTTGGGATCTAAGGAACACTTTGTTCGCCCGGAATTTAGGAATATCTTCACGACTGGTGAGGCTGGGGATTGTCAGTTGGACACACCAGTAATACCTCACTATTTGGAAGTCACAAAAGAAAGATACGGCGACCACGTGTTAGTTGCTGGACCAAACCAAGAATATAAGAAATTTCTACTAAACTTATGTAGGAGTCGTATGAGGTAAGTAGTAGGTCTACTAACAGGTCATAATACCCTATGGAGACATTTACACATTATAGGGATCAGTCAAAATCCAATGTGTAGGAGATGCGGTATGGAGGAGGAGACATCCTCGCATGTTCTCTGTTTGTGCGAAGCACTTGCCCCAACCAGATTCCTTTAACTAGGTTCATATTTCCCGAACTTTGAGGATATCTAAGATGAAGACTAAAATTAAATCTTTGGTGTTCTTTAGCAAGGCTCTGGGGTTGGAATAAAACTCACTGTATTAAGGGGTGCAAAGAACCTATTAGGGCTACGTGCGCGGCTCTTCTAGATGGGTCCAACCACAGTCTAATCTATCTTCCTATCCTGGATATCTATCTTCTTGCCAAATTTCAGCACGAACGGTTCAGTGATTTAATGGTGATCAAGTAACAAACTGACATACATTTTCGCGTTACGCATTTATATATAGGATATAGATTAAGGAAAGGAATTGAAAAATAGGAAATGGACTCAACAAAATTTTAAATAAAAAAAACTGAAAATTATAATTTTGGCAACTTTTCGCCGTTTTGGCAAATTAAACATCTTATTAGTCTAATGACCGATTTTTCCTGGTCCGGAGTCTCACATCCTTTCTCACAGATACATACTTTATATTTCCTATCCTCTACAGACAGGCATTAAAATTCCCCTGACCGGTGACAAATCTATGAAGTATTTATTTAGTACTAAGCATTTTCTATTTGTATATGCGAAATTTACTTTTGGTATGTACTGAAATAGCAATCTTCCCTTTTTTCATATCGTCAATCGAATATTTCAGCTACGAAGCAACTTCCCTTTCAGTTTTTTCTTCCATCCTTTTTTACATTGTTACTTTATTTTATACATTTTATCTGTATTACTTCACTTGTCATTCGATAACTGTATTCACGGACTTACCCAACCACATTTATTGGTGCTATTTCTAGTAAAACATACAGAGCTTTGGTCGACGAAGTTGTACAACATCGTCTCGTGTTTAAGGGAATCAACCTCTGCAAGTTCGCTAATCTTCTTATTACTTTCCCATCCCATACACTTGCACAATATTTTACTATACTTTCTACCGCGCTTTTGTAAGTTTTACGAACATCATTATGCACCAGTGAACATTTTATTATACCAATCTGTCGTAACTGTTATAAAGTTTTCGTTATTTTCTTTACTTCTTAATTGTAAAAAGAATTGAAACATGATTTGTGGAAACATTAAGTAGAAATTCATTCCTTCTATAATTCTGCACTGAACCTCGCAAATACACTGATGTTCTTTCTGGTCCTCATTATCTCTTGAAGCTGTCAGCAGAGCAGGCAGAGATGAAGAACGCAGTTGCCTACGAAATAAGGCAAGTAAGTGCACAAAAATGTACACATTTTTCGCAATACAAAAAATGAATTAAGAACTTGAGGAAATTTGTAAAATATTTCGCAATATCGATTAATTTTGTGAGTAAACATTTAATTACTGGGTTCCTACTAGCTTATACTGTAATTGCCAATTACAACCAGTCAAATAAGTTATATTTTATAACATCTTATTAATAATTGAAAGTAATTCGGTACGTTTTTATTTAAAGTGATAAATTTTTAAAAGGTAAAATTTAATGTATACTGATTTTAATTGTCGAAGTCAAACTATTAACATAAGCAATTATTTATATTTTATAAGAAAGAATTTTCTCTATTTAGTCACAGAAGATGAGGGAACGAAATAATTTAATTGAAGTACAGTCATTAATTTATTGAAATATTTATTTCGACCTTATATGTTGACAATTTTTGTTGAATATCACAACGTTTCTATAGTGGATTGCTGCCACCGTCAAGTAAATGTAGTATATAAACAAAAATGCTAATTTTATCTTGGTAACAAAAGGAGAAACAAGGTATCTACATATACAAATTAAACAATTCCATAGTAAAATAAATGCACAGAATATTTGTTTACATACTACATTCACCTGACGATGTAATTAATCTGACGATGTAATTAATATTACTGTTGAAACGTTGTAATATTCAATAAAAATTGTCTTCATACAAGGTCGAAATAAATATTTCAATTAAATACGGTATTGTGTTATATTGTAATAAATTTTTCATACTTTTCATCTTACGGCATTACGGAGAATATGCTTGTTGAGGCCTCACTTAATTATACCTGTGCACCGCAAATTCTTGGGCCGACCCTGTTTCTCGGAACTCATTCCTGTTACTGATCTGGGCGCAGAGTGTTTCAGATATTTGCGGATGAGGTCTAACAACAACAATTAGAAAATTCGAATGTAATTTCGGCTAAAAGCGATTCTGATGGGGCAAACGTAACTGCGCTGAAGACAATAGGGAGACCTCTCCAGACAAATCTATCCCTTTCCTCGGTAAGTATCTCTCGGACCCTTATAATCCTTTGAGGAGTCTCAGGTATATGCCCCCATCGAAATCCTTTAAAGGACAAATTTCAATAAACAATTATTCTTACTTGAACTGGTTAGGAAGTCAGTCTGAGGATAACTTTTGAAGAGAACAGTTGTAAGCAATGTGAAATGGATTTTATGCAAAGTTTGTTTATGAGCAACAGAAGTATGAACCGAATCGGTTTGATTCAGTTTTTAGTTTACTTTTCAGTTGGTAGTGGAACAAAGAACGTGTACTTGTGTGGAAAAACTCAGACCGTACAATCTAATGGTAAGTTATATACCATTCATTTTTTTACATTATTTTTGTTGTTAAGGAGCCGTCTTAGTTCGTTCGTGTATTGTAGAACTAAACTGTATTGTAGAACTTAAATACAAGATACATTAAGAACGAAAATATTTATTAATAAATTCACGAATATTTTTAACTCAAAAGTTAGTATCTTTCGCTAGACAAAAAGGTATTGTCGAGGCTTGTTAAGAAAAATAATTTCAACTTTTCGAGTATGAGGGTATGAATTAGGGTAAGAAGTGATTCTCTCTTTTTCTTCTGTTTTCATGCTTCCTTACCATTTGTGATATTTCTGTTCAAAATTTCACATTTTTTCCAATACTAAATGTCAAATCCAGAAAAGTATATTACTTTTGATAGGTTGGATTTTGACATATCCCAAAAATTTGCTTATGAGGGAAACGGGGTTGTGCGCTCAGAAGTTTCTAGACGAATTTTACGAACTGCGGACAGCTTGGTTGATAGAAACCAGTTCAAAATTGGGAGGAGAGAACTGTACAGTAGAAATTGACGAAAATGCATTTCGAAGAAGGGAAAATAATAGAGGACAAATCACGGAAACACGGTGTGTTCTTGGTGGGATTGTCAGTAATTCCAATGTTTTTTTTTGAATTGTTCCACAAAGAAACGAAATAACTAAAGAGAGTAAATTAGTTTTTTTTCCTCCACGTGGTCATACGCAGTTTGTACTGTTTTTTGACAATAAATTTATCTTTGGAATTAACAAATGTTATTTTGGGTAAGATCGAACCCGGTTTGACAATATTAACAGATGGTTGGAATGGTTACAACACTCAGATATTGGAAGCTGCTAACTACCGTCATTTGACGGTGAACCATTCACAGAATTTTGTACATCCTGCTCATCGCTTCATTCACGCTCAAAACATTGAAACAACGTGGTCAAAAATCAAAAGAGATTTGAGACGAAGAATTGTCAGAATGTTCACAATCAAGTTCGAAACTTATTTGATTGAATACATTTGGAGAAGTTAACAGAGATTTAATGAATTATTTATAGATTTTATAAACGCTGTATATTATTTTTATCCTTTATAATTAATGTAAAGTTATAGATACGTTTTATATGAAACAAAATATTTTGTAATAAATATTTTCATTCCATTGCAAATATTTGCATATTAGTGATTTATTTACTTCAAATAGTAGCCTAAAAATGTAGTGTGTGAATAAATTGTAGGAAAATGTCCCTTTAGCGATTTCTATGGGGCATATACCTGAGACTCCTCAAAGGATTATAATGGTCCGAGAGATACTTACCGAGGAAAGGACTAGGTTTGTCTGGAGAGGCCTCCCTATTGGCTTCAGTACAGGTACGTTTGCCACCATCAGAATCGTCTTTAGCTAAAGACACATCTGCGTCTGCGGAGAGGAGCGTTTTTTCCGCCGACCTGTGTTATCTTATGGGCAAAGACACATCTAGCGGGCGTGGTGCAGAGCGATTTTGCACCCTACTTGCAGCGGAGATCTCCGCTCATTTCTGCGGGCCGCCGGGGAGACAGCACGTGTTATCTTATGGGCAAAGGCACATCTAGCAGGCGCGGAGCGGAGATCTCCGCAGCTTCCTGCGCAACCTTGTTACCTACTGAAGGTTACAAGTGTTAATGGATGGATATATTGAAAAGCAAAAAAGACGGCGGGTAATTTCTTTCACGGTGCTTCCCTTGAATATAGTTTCCTTCAATTTCTACAGACTGGTTATTAATTATATCAATGTTCATATTAATTATTGCGACACTGAATTATAATATCACTGAGTATTTGTTCTTGTGCTTCCTCACTTCTTTATAAAACACTTTTCGCGTCCTTTTTAGTGGAGTTCGTAGTTTTGACGCTTTCTAATATTCGTGTTCTACTATTTCTGAATTCTTCGTGTATTCTTCTGTTTGTATTTTAGTCTTTTGAGATTTTCATCATGTAATTGTCAAATTTTTTGGCGTGGATTTAGTTAAAAAGAGAGAAATGCTCGTTTTCACATCTACATTTTCAAGCTTTACATTTCAGTTATTTGTAATATTTCTTCCTCATTTTCTGTTCTATGTCGTACTATTTTTGTGAAGTCATTGTGAATCTTTGTGTCATATTTTGAATTTGCATTGTGTTGTGTTTTTGATTGTCCGTGTATTTGCAACAAAGTAAACACGACTTCAAAAAAAAAAAAAAAACTCGTCGAGTAGGGAAGTTTAAAAAAATTGGGTAATTTTGTCTGCACAGTTCGCTTTTAATTATCAAAATTATATGATAATAATATTTTTGAACATAGATGAAAGATAGTCCTACAGTTGACTTTATTTAAAGCATACATTAAAATTTTATATTACTACTTAATGTTAACTGTTTTAAAACAAAACAAAAAATTGAGTAAATTATGTTAAGTATTTTGGGAGGTAGTTATCTATCAATAAGTATTGATAAATTACATGGTACGAGTACATTTTAAAAGGGAATTATATTTGAATTAAATAATTATGTAAGTATTCTACTATTAACGTCCATTATATGTATGTTTATATACATATACATACATACATACTTACTCGCGTTCCCCTACTCCTGCCCGCTGACGCCCGCTCCGCTAGGTGTGTCTTTGCACAAGCGGAGCGGAGAAAACGCAGACGTGTCTTTAGCCTTTAACGGTAATTTCATATACGTTATGCCATAAATGTTGCTCTATGAATACTACTACTGAAGAGGGGTAAGCAATTTTCTGGCAATTTTGAATTTTAATCACGGAAAACGTTTTTGCACATAATTCACACAAGTTCGAAGATAATGTGATGATCGAAAATCTTTATAATTAATTCAATAGGAGAGTGTAAACATTGAAATTAATAACAATCTATCTGCTTCATGAAACATATAAAACAGTGAGTATTTAGTTACCCATTTAAGGTACATAAGAATTTATAGTATTGAAGCATACCTTTTTTCGTAAAATATTTCTTGGAATTATACTGCTTTGTCGATGAATTTCCAGGCAATCGTTTTACGTTTTTCTTGAAAGACGAAATATTCTTAACTGTAAAAAAGACGGAGTTCCTTGACTTCCGAGAGTATTTCATGATTCGGAACATTGCATGTGCCAAGAGCTGTTCCTCAACTGTAGCTCTTTATTCGAACCAAGAGAGGTTACGCTCAAATGCAGAAGTCATAAATCCTTGATGTAATTTATCGCAGCCGTTAAATCGTAGTCTCTTAGTGACTAAGTTTTCCTGTTCCAAGTTCAGTGAAAAGAAAATTATCTTCCTTGTAACAACTGCTTAAATATATTGCCTTCAAGAATATATCTTTAATTCCTGAAATTTACAAAAGTTCAAGTTTATTTTGTGTTTTCGGTAATTTGAAATAATCTGACACGTTACCTTGCCGTTTTAAAAATTTCAAGTTCCTAAATTTGAAGTTTACCACCTGGTAAGCTTATTTAAGTTTTGTTTTTCCTGCAACCCACGTACAAATTTCGAGTCGTAACGACGTAGTTAAAACATCGACAAAGTGGTGTCGACGTCGAAAAACAACGCCGTGATATTTGTAATACTACTTTTCAACTCTTTCAATTTCGGTTTTAAATCGTCAAAGAAGGTTAAATATGAATTTTCCCTAGCGTAATGTGTATAACTTTTTCAATTAAGACAACTGAACTTCCAAGTACCTATTTTTCGAAAAAAGTACATGTGAAGGAGAATAGGGTACAGCGTTCGGGTCCCAGTCCAGGATGCAGTTTTCTACGCTTTCTTTACTAAGTAAGGAAGTACGCCACACCCAGATCCGTGTGAGTCGGATTTCAGAAATCGTGAACAAGAAACAATATAAAAGCAACGTAAGTCCAATTGTTCCTATACTCATCGTCAATATAACCAGTATTGTATCAATTAGAAAAAGTATCCTTTACTCATTTACTTTTCGAAGAGGTTAAATTTATTGTTATTGTACTGCCTTTGCTTTAGAATCTTCTTTATGGGCTACATTTCTATTTGGAATTTCCTCCTAAATCACAAGATATTGAAATGCTCAATTGAAATTATATAAAGCACAACCGCACAATCCTTTTGTACCGAGATAACAGATATTTCTACAAAGAGGTAATGTAAATTCTGGAAATCATGCTTCATTTTCTGAAACCTCGAAACACTTTGAGGTTGTAGGACTAATGCTAAAAAGGTAAAGGGACTAATAATTCGCGAAGTTCGGTCAACAGTACCACTTCAAGAAGAAAATAAACTCTTCTGAAGAACAACTCGTTAGATATATTCTCTCACAATAGGGCTCTAATGACCTTGCCGTTGACGAGCCCTAAAGTCCCCCCCCATATATATATATATATATATAGATGTGTATAAGAGACAGTATAATATTTTTGAACATAGATGAAAGATAGTCCTACAGTTGNGGCACGTGACTCCTACATACCTGAGGAGCATCAAAGGAAACTAGATGTTAATGACATTAAATTTAGCACTATTCACTGGATGCACTGGCACACCCGTTTATGAAAGAAAGAAATGTGTCCTGGAAAATCCTGTAATTGCTTTAGAAGGAAACGAGGTTTATGACTTTCTAGTTACTAAGCTTCCATATTCTTGGTACATCTAGAATCGAATGAATGATTTCTCACTAATGGTTATTGTTGCTATTGACAAAATCTTTAACTAATTTCAAGTGAACTATTAAATCATTTATTTAATAGTAAAAAAATAAAAATTCGAAGAAATCACCACGGATTCTTCAATCGTGTTTTTCACAATTCGTTGCAAAAAAGACGTAAGTTAAATAGATTTGTTACCTTAATGGAATTGTTGTAAAATGAATAAACATTCCCAGACCACCCGTCCGAGCCTTTTAAAAATTAAAGAAACAATTCTGCTGAATGTCTTGAAATTTGATATTTCTTTCTGCCGCTTTCTCTATGGCGGTGGGTAAGATATAAAATAATACAAAATGAAAGAGGATTTTATTGCTTTTATTCCTTATAAGTATGAGAGGGTGTCGATTGAAATTTTCTACGTGTCGCCCACAGAAGACACAAGGAATATACGTACAAATTGAATGATCAGTCGGAGAAATCTCTGCATCCATCATATGCGAGGACGTTTCTCAATATCTGCTTTATGCATCCAAATTCGTAAACTGTTGTTTATTAAAAGACAAAAGATTTGTTAAATATTTTATTATGTAAACTACATCGCGGATTATCAATGTTTAAAATATGAATACTAAGTAAATATGAAACTCGCAAAGATAAAACAATAGCAACTGCAGGTTGAGATTTCAGGAAATAAAATAAGAGTAAATTAGTAAGATTTTGGGCTTAAGATGTCGAGCTCTGCAACAATTAAATGTTGTTTGTTCTACGTAGATTGTCCCGTCCAAAAATTCGGGGGCGCTAGTGTAATATGATGTTTATAATATACTTGCTGAGTGCTCACGTAAATTAGTAATATGTTTGCAACTTTATTCTTTCTCAAAGTTCCAAAGATATCCAGTGAGAATGTTATCCATCAATGGTAGAGGTTTTAATAGTAATGGTTTGTATCCTCTATCCCTTATTTTCACTTATGTAATTGAGAAAAAGTTTTTAGAAAACTCTAATTACTCATTTCCATCCCTTAAGGGTGAATTTTCGTAACTTCCTTTCTTTGCAGGTATTTTCGACAATTTTTCGTGTCACGTTCTTCTCAGTCCCGCCTCTAGGGGTGTCGTGCACCTCATGTCGTCTGGAGGGTATATGATTATTCATCTCAAAATACACAAAATCCATTAACCCGAACCTAATAGCAATATCTTAACGTTATTTTTACGTGTCTTCTTTCACACTGCCAACTCGAAGAATACAGTACCGCTATGTAATATCAACTTGAACTTAACCGCATTGATAGTTTCAAAATCTCATCAATCCTAAAACTATGGATCCGATACCATTTGCACTATGTTATATTTCAAAATCATTCATTTCTTCTTCTTCTTCTTCTTCTTCTTCTTCTTCTTCTTCTTCTTCTTCTTCTTCTTGTGGATACAAATATCATGTATGCTTGAGGTTCAGTTCCATGAATGAAGGAAGATAAAAGTAATTTGTACCAACTCAGTAGCTGGAGCTGAGAGGGGACATCGTAAAAGAGGCATTTTGGGAGGTCCCGTTACACCCCAACGACAAGTGAAGACAGGCATGACCTCAAACATTCTGAGGCTCTTGGATACGTATGAAACAAAAATTGTGAGGAAGGTCAATTTCTACCTTCTAGACAAAGATGATAATATATGTAAGAACGTAATGTTTCATTATAAGAAACATGTTTCAACGGAGTTTCGAGGAGGTATTCCAAAATAAGGGAAATAATCACAAATAATTTGAGTTTTTGGTGACATGTCATGATTTCCGTATATTCTGAATTTATTGATATTTTAAATTTTATTCAGGGAGTAAGTATTGTTTACGAGTTACGATATGGCTTTAAAATACAAATTCAATTATTGTATTTCCTTTTGTAACAAATCACGATGAAGTGATCTTGAAAGAGGTAGAACTTCAGAAGCAGGTCATTTGCCTCAGGATCGAAATATTGACTCACCCAGAAATGTAGCTTTCATATAAAACAATTCTTCGTTTTTTTAGAGTTTTTAAAAAGAAGATTTTTTATGAAAAAACACTAATGACATAATTTAAGAAAAACACACATTACCTTGTTTTATAAAATACATCACTGAATGTTTAAAAAAAACGGCTACAGCAGGTTCAGAACAAAGTTTCGTTGCCAAATTAAAAGGATCAACCGACTCATCAATCATTTTTTCTAACAACAGTCTTTCTTAAAATTGAAACTAACTTACTTAGCCACTGTCGAAAACAAATTTCTTGAAAATGTATACAAATGAAAATAAATGTTATTGAATATGTACGTAAATATATTCAAACCCATTTTATTAGGAAATAATTATTGTTTCAAGACTTCTCTATCATATACATGTATTTACAAGTGATATATTCCAGGCAAAATTTATTTATAAATTTTCTTGTATTGTTCTCTTTACACTTTATTGTCATTCTCGTCAACTAATTTGTCCATCTTGTTTTTCATATAATGTGCTCCGAGATTTTTGAATTTAAATATTCTAGAAAATAAAACTTGTTTTATTTATTCCGAATAGTGAAAAATTTTTGTCACACGAATTTTTTAAAGAGCAAGCAGCTGAAGTAAAATCTAATTTTATCATAATAAAAATTAATTTATGAGGAATTTCTGGAATGCGGTCAGTTAGAAAGGGAATTGTATCGGAGAATAAGCCACTTCTTAACTAATCCTTTCCATTCGAGATTTCCCCAAGAGTCGGTTTTCCGTTATGTTTGTTATGAGTTGTTCGTCCCAATCTCTCCCAAGATTCGCCCTTGCGAGCACGGAAGCGTCTGGGTTCTCCGCGTGACCTCGTTTCTTCGAGGGTGCGTGCACGTTGCAGCCACCCGCCGATTTTTGCCTGGCAACACCGCACGTACGTAGAAGTTGGGTAGTTTCTTTGTGAGAAGGAGAATAGAGACGTATGTCCTACAATAGAAAGGAAGAGGACGGTGCTCGGGAAGGTTTCATTGTCAGATCAAGCATGAATCATTAGGGACAAAAAAGTTTGGGCAAAAATGTAACCCAAATTATCGAGGTTTTCGTTAGGAATTTAGCCTACATATATATTTTGATCTGCAGAGAGCATTAGTTTTTATTTTAAATTCCCAAGTATTTTGGAAGTATTATTCTATACTAATATAATTTTTGTATATAATTTCACGATCATAGCAAATAAATTTTGCGCTTTAATTTGCGTCAATATTTAAAGAGTTTTTATTGATAAAATTTTAAATTAAATAAATATTTTATTGATCAAAATTTTGTACTTCGCCATTTGGTAAATTTTAAACCTAGAGTAAATATTTGTATTTATGCTATAAAAAGAGACAAATGAAAAATTGTTTGCAGAGTAGATAATTCTAACACTTACAGCTCACAAATATATTGATTACAATATAATAATCGTAAATATACGTTAATAATAATGATAATAATAATTCGAAAAATGTAATTACGTAATGAAAAAGACGTGTTCGTGTACTGTGAAGTAAAAAAACAACTTTCTTTCTGACTTGCGCTTTTGCTCATATTTCTTTACTAATTACAGTAATTGTACTCATATAGATATAATATCAGTATCGAAACGTTGTAATGTTTAATCTTAATTTTTATTATTATGTGAAGTGAATTATAATTTGAGAACAAACCAGCCTTTGATCGTTTTGATCTAAGTGCAGACGAAATGAACAACCTAATAAAATATTAACATGGAATAAATTAAAGTTTTAAAAGGTCCTTGTCGAACCATAACTTACAAATTCTCGGTTCCGTATGTTTTTAGGCTCTTCAAGGAGGTTCGGCATTTATACATCAATTATGTTTCGGAAGTGCTGTATTTGGCCGCGCCGCGCGTCCTTGAGTCGTGAGCGGGAGCGGAGGCAGGCAGCACCGTGAGTGGCGCCGGACGCGTGGAGAGGGGAGCGGGTAGCTCGCTCTGGAGTGGGGTGCACTCACCGCGCCTCGTCGAGCCAGCCAGCGAGCGAGCGAGCGAGCCCTCGCCATTAGTTCAGTTGGCGTTTTGTGGCCGCACCGGTCGGTACGGCTGAGTTGCGCAGCGCCTTCGCAGCATGCGGCGTGTGCTTCGGATTCACGAACAGCCTGTGCGGCGACGACGAGATTTTTTACTTCACCCAAGTGTGAAAGCCCTCTGTTGTGTTTGTGTGTATGCGAAATAACAAAACGCGATGAGAGTTCTGTGGCGAGTGATTATGTGGTTTGTGTTCGCGTGGACGAGCGTAGCCTCGCCTCCAGACGAGCAAGTGACGTTGAACAAGTGCTGTGCTGAAGGGGAAGAATTGGACCTGGATATGACTAGTTTGAGAGGACTCAGTAGTAAACCGTGCCAACCTAGCAGAGATGATGGAAACGGCATCATGAACGACTGGGTGCCTATTGTGTATAATCCGGAAAGAGCGATATTCTCCCACAGCCTTCAACCGAACTGGGTAGTGAAAGAAAAAGCCATTCCGAAGTGTACGGAACGAAAGTTTCTAGTGTCAATTATGACGAAACCTCCTGGAGACATGCCATCTTTTGTGCTCTTCCCGAACGCGTCTGCGATGGTGACTGAATATCTCACTGTGCTCCACCCCGATACGTTTTGTTTAGACGCGCGGGCGCTGCTGCTTTGCACGGAGAGCGAACCGCGGCCCGTGAGGACTTACGTACACGTGCTCAAGTGCTGTGAGGCGATGCAAGCATGGAGCGAAGTACTCCAGAAGTGCGTGAATGTGACGTCTCCTAGTGCGGGTTTTCTTCCTGATGATGCTGTGGACTCTAAACATTTCACGGTGGTTCATAGTTTCCCGCCTTGCGTGAATCACGACGCCCTAGTCATCGCCGGGAAGCTGGAGCCGCACGATGCAGAGCTCAAGGCCGATGGATCCCTCGTGCTCGAGCAGCGTGGCCCCGCTGTGTTGCAGATCAACGAATTCTGTCTGGAACGCATTATCCCTGGCGATGCCGACGATCTGGCAGCGCTCGACCAGCCAGTTAGCGTGTTCGCGTGCCACCAGCGTCTTCTGGCGGGCTCTCCAACTATACATCAAAAGAAGAAAATAAGAGACAGTGACATTCGTTTGGCTCTGTATCCGGTGGGGTTAGTGTTGTCGGTGTTCTTTCTGGCGGCGACTCTGGCGACCGGCTGCCTGTTACCGGGCACTCACCACGTGCTGCATTGGCGCTGTCAGACGGCGCACGTGGCATGCTTGATGGTGGGAGATTTGCTCTTGGCTATCGCTCAGCTTTCAGCCGGAGGACTGCCACCTAAAATTTGCTACACTCTCGGTGAGTTGAATGCGCGATCAACAATTCAGCACACACATCATTAATGGATTCTGCCTTATGATTTGTATCTTAGTGATAATGTAAATGAATCTGAACACTTTTCTTGGGAGTTCCTTAACGGAATATGCTTTGTTGATAAATGGTTTTGAATTTTTGCTGCTTGTATTAAGTCCCATCTATATTGTGATAATCAGTCGTTCAATATTGTAATATCTGTGCGTTTTGTATTTTAAGATGCCTAGTTCTTTCGTATAAACATAATTTATACTGGTTCTTATAACCTCATTCACGATTAATCCAAGAAACTGGAGCTGTCTCTTATACACATCTAGATGTGTATAAGAGACAGTTNATATATATATATATATATATATATATATATATATATATATATATATATATATATATATATATATAATTGTAATAATAAATCAGATACTTTGAGTGGAAGGTAAGCTGAATGAATTATTGCGTGCTCTTCACATTGTAATTGAATATGAAATTTTTCATAATTATCTATTATATAAATTCTGGATATAATTTTGAATATGAAGGACAAACTAAGGGTAAATTAATTTTATATTAACGATTCGATTGGAATGTATATATATGGATTGGAATCCGACTATTAGTAATAAATCGGACATACTTCATGTCAAAGAGATGCTGGAATTTTGTGTAGGTATGAGAAAATAAAGAGGATTAAATAGTTGTAGATTTAACTCTCCGTAAGCCAAAGTTTTTCGCTTCACAACCTGGAGATATACTCAAGTTATCGAGAGTTTAGACTCCAAAAGAACAAAGATAGCGGACTCGAGTGGTGCTTCACGACAGCCACCACCAATATTTTAGAACAAAAACCCCGGCACTCGTTATGACTTGGACTTCCTCAGATTGTCGTTTGATATTAAATCATCGTTTGGTAGCACTTAACACTACTTTACGGGTGTACCAATGCTACGGAAACAACAAGGAGACTACCGTCAAATTAATTTCGTTGAAAGTAGATTTTAAAAAAATTAAGATTTCTTGGATAATTTATGCAATGTATTTTATTAATAGGAATATTAATTTTGTGTTACTTTAAAAAATATAAAAAATGAGTATTTTAAAGACAGGCTCTGCTCGAGGTAATTTGTCAAGTTCGGTGGTAGTGAATAGAACATGTAAGATGAAAATATCACGAAGTCGAGTAATGTACGACATAGGAGGAATCAATTGAGTTGGTTGGCAGTTCTCCCGAATTTTGTAACTTTTCGTACAGCAGCTACACTTGATCTCGGCGGAAGTGCAATTTACGTATTGTCCAGGACGTTTATTTAAAGTTTCCGTTGGTTATGCTGTGATTAATTAAATAATTACATCACTCATTTATACCTTAGGGTCCGCATCCAAACTCCCAATGTTTTGCGCTATTGACTTTGTAGCTCCAGGGAAGTGGATCACGAGTGATAGTGCTACGAAAAGATAGCCGCCATTAAACGCAAAAGGGAAAAATGATTTTTATCTTTTTTTTTTCCACGGTTGATATTGAGTATATTGTGGTACAAATGAGTTATTTCCACAAAAAATTGCACTTCACTCATTTTTTTTTCTTCAAAGGAGCATAATCGTGATGTTTCATGATATTTATTGCTTCATTATTCTGATGTAGTAAGTTAATGTGTAGTTAAAAGTTGTTCTTTCACACCATTTCAGTAACTACATAAACAAGCTCTTTCTAGTGAATTATGTATTAACGAATTTTAAGCATTTAAATTCAAAAATATGTCACAACAAAGATGAAAATCTTTCTGTTTTCAATATTGAGTAAATAACCGATTGAGAATTCTTTTTTAGCAAACTCAAACAGTTCTGAGAGAGAAATTTTGAACGGACTATAATGTCTGGTTATACAGATGTGCAAAATAAATCTGGCCCGGAAAATATTTGTAAAAATGTCGTGGAATTAACATTTGTTAATGAACAGTATAACTGCCCATCATAGAAAATGCCACCGTTGACGTCGCTGTGCTCGATTTATGAAACAGTGTGACAAGCGTTACAGCTCTGCTTGTGGGATAGCTGCAATAGCGTTTTCAATGTTCTACTGTAGCGCATAGCACTAGTTCTTGTTGTGAGTATTATTTAAGTACAATTCATCGATCAATTTGCCTCATAAGTAAAAATCACGGAGAGATCAGGCGATCGAGGTGACCAGGAGATTTTCCTGCCTCTGCAGACTGTCCTCTCCTGACCGAACACCTCAGACACTCTTGACAAGGTTGCTGAAAAACCCTTACAGTCGTTCATCTTCGTAACGGGCATTTCTCCTGTTCATTAACAACGATCAATTCTGTGTCGAGATTACAATTCTCATCTCTGTCGTTTCACACAATTTCACGAAGTTTCATGAATATACATTTCCACAGCAAGAGCTCTCCTTCCTGGGTGACACCCTGCCTCAATGAACTTCGCTTACCTCCACAGTATTTCATGAGAATAACGTGTAATGTTCGCGAGTGAAAGGTAAAAATTTTTATTTCCGTACTGGCTCACCTAAACATTTACAGACTATTTCTCCTAGTTATATGAAGATTCATTAAATGGTATAGCTGGCAGTTAAAGCAATCATCTAAACATTCACCGTTATATACAGCAAATTACCTCTCTCTAAACTTCGAGCTCAGAAACCTTTAACACCAATGGAGTAATACTCGGATTGTTCGGTATATTTTTCATATTCTAAAATAATTTTGGAAGATATTTGCGGATCCTCTTAAAGATATTCATATTCGAAATAACTTTGATTCGTATCTTTAGAATAGTTAATTGTGTGATTTTTGCTGCAAAAAATGTCTTTGGAATATAGTAAAGCGTGTGTCTTTTGTCTTTCCTGAAAATATGCATGCATATTTTCCTAATTTCGAAGTCTCCAATATTTTGACGTTCTCCTTTGCACGGTCTCATGAGAGACGTAACTCATCAATGCGCGAAGAGGCATTAAAGAGGCACTAAGCAGTAGTATGTTCTCGAGCGGTCAGCGACTGTGGAGCACAGGGTCTGTCTTCCTCTCCCACTGCCCATCTCAGCCACCGGCAGACATCTCAGCTGTCGTCCAGCATCCGACAGACGTCCCAGATGGATCGGGCGCGCCATCGCTCGCCCTTGCCCGGCGCCTTACATTGAATGATTGCTCCCGACTATCTTCACTGGGAAACATCATTCGTCCCCTTAATTGGGATCACCCCGCGCCACTGTGCTCGTTTCATGCCATCTTCGCTTCGAATGCCTTGGACCCTTTGCGCTTCGAATGCTTTGCGGTGGTGTAAGATTTTTTAGGCGCTTTACGAGCGCGGTCGTGACTTTTTAAAGGAAAAGAGTAAGTTTGTAAGCAAATTTGAACCTGGTTACTCACCTAATATTCTCGGGTAAAATGGAGATGGAGATAAGATGGAGGTTTACTTCGTGGAATATTTCATTGACTCTTGAGCAAAACCATAGATTTATATTTAAAAAGAAAAAAATATCCTCTTAAGGAATAGGAAATGCTCTTCTCCTGGGAAATGGATGTTGCGGTGTATTATGAGGTTTAGTTTTGTTAAATTCTTTTTAGTGCATTCATTATTTCGGAAGAAAGGAGACTGAGGAAAACCTGTCATATCAAGTTACCCCAAATCCTTAAGTGGCCATTTGCTATGGAATGTAATTTTACTCGTTATCGTGCGAAGCAGAATTTTCCAATAATTATAAATTGAATCTCCAATTATGTTTTTCAAATAATCACAACAGCTTTGTTACAACCACATACTGACAGAAAATTATGTAGTTAAACTGAATGCGAGTGATAGTATTTGATTCTATTTTTATATTGTTCAATAATCTTCCTATTCTTCGGTAATAAAAGGTTCTTTTATGCATCAGATCTCACATGTTTAAATAAGGCAGAAGTGAAGTCACTGGTGACACTCTCTTAGGAATGGGTGGTATGGTTGTTCTGTTGACGGATTTGTGTTGGAATGGAAAGGCGTTCCAGAACCGCTTCCCCCTAAGCATCTTTCTAGA
The DNA here is from genome assembly GCA_002313205.1 of Laupala kohalensis. Taxonomy (NCBI): domain Eukaryota; kingdom Metazoa; phylum Arthropoda; class Insecta; order Orthoptera; family Trigonidiidae; genus Laupala; species Laupala kohalensis. Next base: position 191,952 of record NNCF01130481.1, read on the forward strand.
CAGAAATAGAGAAGGCCACTAATATGAACAACAGCTCTGTAGAACATCAGGATTGGAATAAATCTTTAAGCAGGAGCCGTAGAATATTCAAAATTTTAAGTCTGTTCTATTACCAGTGGTTATTCGTAAGACGATTAAACGAACGCATCTCGATGTCAAACAGTTCTTAGTTGATGACAATGAAGAAGAAATTACACAACTCGGACGTGACTATATCCAGAACTTTGACAATCGAATATCATCACATTTTCTTGCTAAGAGCGTCTCCATTCGGTTGTTGGATTTATTTTGTTTCATTGTTGTTTTTTCGTGAAATCTCTTAAAGAGTTACTGGTGTAAATAGCAGCGTCAAAAAATTTGAGTAACTTTGTACTCGATGTTAGTCAGGTTCTTGGAAACAGAAAAAATTGTCACGTACTTGGGATCATGAGGAATAAAAAGTTTTTGTCGGGCGTTATTGAATCTCCTACCAGGAATACCAATTGGCGTCAGACGGGCACCCATGAGTGAATGTGCTTTTGCGCGCAACGCTATCTTCCCCCTCTTCGACCCCCTCCACCAATCTGCACAATGTTCAGTGCTGACTAGACCCGCAAGAAACTGTACGTACAAATATGCACCAACCTGCTTAAAAGCTAAGGCTCAGGAAATTTTCTTACAGTTCTTTGGAATTATATCAGAATATCCATTTGACAATGGTGGCATATTCGCATTTGAATTTGCGAAAGTGTATTGGTTACCACAAAAATTGAATAGTTGAAACTATAATTTTTATATCGTTGAAGTCTTTCATTGGGCAGTGAATTCAGAGAATCATGAGGAAGAACAGTTATGAAGATAATTTTGTTAAATATTTCATTAACGCGAAATTTGAGGTAATTGTGTATATACCAGCTTACGAAATGCGCAATCTTCATGATTTTAATGCTTGGTTTAGAGATACTTCTTTTAATCATAGCAGACTTTTTAATTTCTTATTTCTTTTTACCCTTTCATATTGGTTAAATTAAATTAATGCACAGGTATACTGTACAAACAAATCAATGATTTTATTTAAAACAGGAAGCTTTTCTTACGACATCAGGCTATGGCAAACGGAGCTTTGGACAAAAAGTTTAGCCCGATTAGAACCAATCTCTTAAATGGCATCTACATCAGTGAAAAAGCTTTCACTCAAGAAAATAAGAATTTGTTGAAAACGAATTGTAAATAGTGTAAATGATCTTCTGCAATTTCAAAATATACTGTCATTTAATTCGTAAACCGTATTTACAATGCCGTATATGTTAGTTATGACCTGTTGGTTAACTTCATTTATAGAAAGACCGTAAAAACTGCAAAAATATGTGCTTGTGGAAAAGGTCTTCAAAATCAACGTTGAACACAATGCAAATTTATTATTGAAAAATGGATAACCTTATGAGTAGTTATTCATTGTAAGGCGCGGTACGGAAACAGAAACAGCGAGACTCGAGAGACCGGCCTCCTCGGTAGACGCAACTCCACGCGTCGCGTCCCCGTTATATCGTTACTTGGCGTTGTATTGCTGCTCAGCATGGCACTCGCTGCTCAGGTCGGTTCCCTGAACATTGAGGCATCTCAGCTCCGCAACACTGTAGGAACGTACATTCCTCTCAAGTGGGGTCTCACTCAATTTTCGGCGAATTATTCTTCGTCTGTTTTGGCAAATAAAAACTAAGATTGCGTGGATTTCATCAAGTCGTCTGACTTGTTTTCTCAAATAATCCTTTCAGTATGTGTACGTGGAATTTGTTTTCTTCATTAATCGCATGAATAGTGAAATATTTGTTATCCATGTGCGTCATTTATTCATCATTGTTTATCCGTCGTAACTGACGCTTGCACCAAAGGAAAATAATTTTTCTCGCTTGGAATCTTGGTAAAACTCCAAAGTGTGTGATATCCATGAAGGAATAATATGAAAATGAGTAGATAGTAACTTTCAAAATCCAATTTATTTATGAGAATAATAACTGACCAAGATTTAACGCGTCAGATTGTTGGCTACTGTACGCTTCAGATTTGAACATTCCTCGCCGAAATTATTATTGTTTTATTTTTCTCATTATTGGGAATATATTACCCTCATGACTAGTTCAAAATATTCTTTATCATAAGTTCGGAGCTGTATATGCTGCCAAGTAAACCCATATGCACTGTGTTCTTCATCGACTTGTTTAAAACCTATAATATTTTGCGAACTCACATCTTTTATTTACGCTGACCTCGAAGCATTTGTTTTCATATTGTTCAGCATATTAATCTTATTACATTAACTTTACTTACCAAACCTTTTCTCTTATCTTTCTGTTATTCTTTTCTCTTATCTCTCTTGGAACACGCACGTATATTGAAATGAGTAAAATAGAGAGGATTGACTGCAGATAGTGTCCTCCTCCGACTCTGGGATGACGGAAAAAAATGTCTGCAGCAGATGACGTCTGCTGTTCCACTTTTCCTTTCGAGGCCCTTGAGGGCGAGTGATGGATGTATACTCTATAGGAGGAAGAGGCTCCTCTCTTGGTCAGACGATGACGCTTCTGCTTCAAGTGGCTAGCATTGCGTGACAGCACTGGAGTCTCATCACTGGCAGTCAGAGAAGTCATGAGGGTCTTCTGCGAACAGATTCTTTTGTTATTTTCGGTATGGTAGATGCACATAATATGGAGAATCACAAAAAGCGGTTCAAGTCAAAAGCAACATTGCATCCTCCTCCTCGTTTACCTCCGTTTGCGCGTTTTTATCGTGTAAAACCGAATCATTTCCATTTCTTTGTTCGATTGCATCGATATGCCTTTCAAGTCTGTTTGCTTTCATTTTTCAAGTTTGACAAGTTGCCAGATCTGGGTCTAATTGCGTTTAGACCGTTCTTACGAAGTTCTTTAGAATTTTCGCTTCCTTTGTTCTACGATAATGAACTAAAGTGACGTTCGTACACCTGAGGGACATCTTTAAATATCTTAAGTTCAAACCATTACTATTTATCAGTCAGATAATTGATATGGTCGGTGATATGGTCCCGTTTGTGCATTAATATCTCCCAACAAAGGGCATTTCACTTGGGTAATATCTTGTTGGAGACTGCTCGTGCTGTTCAAGTTGATTACCATCCACTTTCTTCGCGAAGTGATAGAAAACGCATCATTTCATTTCGCGTCTGCCTTAAGGCACTCATTTGGGAATTACAGACGTGTGTCCATTGTTTAGCACTCCTCCGCGCGCGCGTGATCATACCTCCGTGCCTCAGCGCTCGCTTGCGCCGTTACCTAATTTTTGCTGCGGGCATTAGGTGGCATCGACCTTCGGTACGCCGGTGTGCCGTCGACGATGGGTCCCCCTCATTGAGTAAACGAGTCTTCGGAGGTCTTATCTGACCGAAGCGCCGCAGCTTCAGTCTAGAACAAATACTGAATTCCTGTACAGAGACTGGCGAGTTCAGAGACCCCTCCGACGTCGTCTACAGTAGTTTTTTCTTCTGAAGAAGAGGTTAGGAAGAAGCAGACTATTAACTAAATATCTCATTAATTTTCTGTTTGGTCTTTGAAAACTATAATGAAAAAATATTGTACTACTGATAACTTTTCAATGCCGAAAATAATTATTTTGGGTCTCGACAGCTTTCAATAGTATAAAAGAAATTCTTTAAATTCATAGAATACCGTTGGCATTGGTGTGATAGGTTAAAAAAAAAGACAATATTGTTGAAGAGTCGTAAATATCACCCCAAGAAAAATTTAAAACTATCGTTTCGTTCTCTCCTTGAAAAACTCATCCTACAGGATGTTATGAAGAATAAATATTTTTTAGTAAGTTGAAGGTTATCAGCCATGTTGATATTCAAGAATAGGTTTTATCACAAGTTGGCAAACAAAACAAACGATTGGTACTAGCTGACGTTTCGGAACATTCATTGCTCCATTTTCAGAGCTATAATAGTGTGGATGTTATACAAAGCATACAATAAATACAACAACAGTACACATGAAATGTATGAAAAACTTACCGAGTAACCCAAAGTATTGTTAATGACATTCAATGATTAAAACCTCGCAGAACAACCATATTATGTGTACAATTTAAACTGCTCACTACATGAAATCTGTTCCGTGTAAATTTGGTCAATCTGTTAGTGGCATGCAACACTATTCTCCAGAAAGCTGCTTTTTGTTACGTTTTAAATTGTACACATAATATGGTTGTTATGGGAGGCTTTAATCTTTGAATGTCATATTGACAATACTTTGGGTTACTCGGTAAGTTTTTCATAAATTTCATGTGTACTGTTGTTGTTTTTATTGTATGCTTTGTATAACATCTACATTATTACAGCTCTGGAAATGAAGCAATGGATGTTCCGTAACGTCAACTAGTACCAATCGTTTGCTTTGTTTGCCAACTCGTGATAAAACCTATCCTTAAATATTCTTGAGAAAATATAAATTTCTCTCCAAAGAATCATAATATTTAGATTCTTGTGTCACTTTTAATGAATCTTGACTGTCGGGAACGTTCCTTCACTATGTATCGTACTATTATCCTGGTGTCGTATTTCGACCGACGACATGGATTCTCAATGCTCTTTTGAGTAGATATTTCCTTGTGGGATCGCCGCTGCGAAGCGACGCGGCGTGCCTCTGCCGTCGGGGATTATCCCCGGGTGAAGAATCGCTTCCTAAGGCCACCACCGGGCAATTCGTTTGCTGCAAAAAGTGGTCCACGTTGCTTACACGTGAGCGAGGAAGCGTTTTACTGCCGCTTGTCGCTCTCCTGCTCTTGCATCCAAATGGTTCGATATCTTAGCAGTTAAGACGCCATTACAGAGCTCTATTTCAGTTTACGCGCATTGATGTTGAAGCGGAGCGAAATAGTTTTGACTAGTGTCGTTTTATGTTCTGAAAACTTGCAAAATTGAGAGGAAGTTCTGATGTAGAAAAGGGAATAGCTGAATTAAAACAGCAAATACAAATGTGCTAAGAGTTCAAAAAGCGTTTACATTTGTCCTGGAAGTAAATGAATAATTTTAATGGAATATGCCTATTGATTTTTGGCTTTCATCATATTACAATTTTTAAATGACTATAATTTAAGATAAATTACACCTGAGACTTAGATAGTTAAATATAAAAAATATTGATGTTTTTTTATACTTGCGTCTTTCTGATATACTGTGCCTCCTCCAACTCCAAAGCTAATTTGATATTTGTTCATTACCTTAGAAAACAAAGATCTACAAATATTAGCTCTATTATGTTGTTCGATTCACAACCACAAAAACCTATTTTAACAATTAATAACAAAACCTGACCATTCAGGAATTAGATTCTAAAATAATGTAATGTTAGTAAATGCGACTGTTTATCCACATGCAAACTCACAAGAATAAAATACCAACTCTCTTCAACTTTTTAGTGTGAAATATTTGTCAAGAAGCTTTAAAAGTGAACATTCTAGCATTGATCAAACATATCGCACAAAAACGTCCTAGATTATTCTCTTGAAGAGAATAAAATCAGTTCGCCAACTTCAGTCTGGATGTAGCTCAAGTCTATAAGATATCGCATGAAGGTATGTTTAGCAAACTGAAATCTCCACTACTTGAGAAGTATTATAAGATACTTCACTCGTAGCACAGACATATTCTTCGGAATAAAACAAAAATAAGTTTTCGTGGCTGAATAATTTAAGCCAGTGGAAGGAGTGACGAAAGGAAAAATCGCTATTCATAGAAAAAATTACTCTTCATTCTACCACAAGGAGTTTCAATATAAAAGGGTATTTGTGCAGCATCTCTCTGCGACCGGTTTGGCCCCTAGGATAGACCCTGGTACTCAGTTTACGGCTGGCTGAGTAGGCCTGGGAGTCAGTCTGGATGTTGAGGTGTGATGATGTTTTCAGAATTTGTTGTGGTTGCTAGAAATGAAAGAATTAGTCTATATATTGCAGTTATTGTGTTCGTAGAAATATTGTTAAATAACGAATTCAAATATGAATTACGTTAAAAAGGCGAAATAGTGTTATACGGTTCTTTGCGCATCTATTCTTCCTTTATCGACTGGATTAAAATATTGTTACGAATTTAGCTATTGGGGTAAGAGAACAAACTCACAGGATTTTGTCATATTCTTGCCTGAGATGTGATTTCTGACCGGAGTGAAAGTTATGATATGCTTTGTTTGATGACAAATAATGCACCCGAGAGGCCATGGCGTACGTGAGCTTACGAGGGTCACTAGCAAATAGATTGGAGAGTGACATTTGAGTAATGAATTAATGTGTCTTCCCATTAGTTTGCATCTAGTCACGTGTTTCTATAATAACTCACGTAGTCAGCGGTTTAATTTTTGGAAGAAAATAATTTACGAAAACTTAATGTAGTAACTCTGATTGAAAACTTTCTAATGCGCTGTTGTTTCTATGTATTTAAGAATTGACTTACTTCAATAAAAGTTGATGAGTGTTTCAATCTTCCAATAAATATTGTTTTCCATATGATTTCGGATTATACAAGTAATGTTAATTCATTTCATATTTTATCACAGCATTGTTTTAGTACTCTAGATACCGATTAAATTTTTGTTCATGCATGTTGTTTTTGACCGCTTTTGTATATAACAGTTTATTATTAACTGTAAGGAACACTGGCACAGTTTTGTCCATTATCTCTGTAGCCCCATTCTGGTTCCGGTTTTCCTTCAGATTCTGACTGATTTTCCATGGGCGGGAAAACTTTTGTTCTTATTTAACTCGAATTTTACTTCACATAATATATACAATTCGTTTTGGAATAATAAATGGATAACAGAATGTGTTTATTAAAACATTTCTTTTATAAATATTAAATCTGCCACTACCCTTGGAATTGACGGGATGTTCCCTTGCTTGTTTCCGGAGAGTAGCTTAGATTATCACCCACGTGGTCGTACGCAGTTTGTAACTGCGTTTTGACAATAAAGTTTATCTATTTGTTCATATTTACAGCATTATGGATTCGCTACTGACGTAAAAGATTTTTGTAACGACATGTCGGGGATAATTATATGACATTCTGAAAAGTTCTACTAGTCCTTCGGCGATTGGGTGGTGGAGCATTCAACTCGTTAGTCTCTTGACACCGCTGACACAAACATGACTTCCAGTTGTCTTCCTCGGGTCTCCTAGCGAGACGTTGTTGGGGCATGAATTTTCGAGCCACTGTTCAGAATTAATCGAAGAACCATACGACTGAAATATACGTAGTGAAAATTTTACGGTAAATATTTAAGATAAGTTTTAATGTCTTTGAGCTTTTAAAAGGTTGCTCAAGAATTCTAGAATTGGGAAATATCTTGTTTTAAGAAGAATGGTTGAATTTTCGTTTGACGATCATCATAGTAAAATAATTGACTGTCATTGTACAAATTGTGGTAACATACGACTCATTCAGTATTGAGATAAGTTTTTATTATGTTTCCACGTAGTTTTGTTGAATGTAGTATCACTGTTTTAGAATGGTTCAAAGAAATTCAATGTTTTGTTAATATTCCTCTTGACAGACGAAACGCAGCCAGGTGGAAAGGCGAAAGTACTTTCCCTGGATAGTCCTTCGTCTGAGACTGGTAAGCAGAGACACAAAGCAGTCGGTGCGGGCCCGCATGCAGCGGAATATCCGGTACCTAGATAATCATAACCACTCGGAAGGGTCGACGTCTGACAGTCGCGCACCCCCAAGAGCACTGCCCTCGAGGTGAATCGTGCGCAACCGGAACTTGGACCGGACCTCTCTGAAAGGGTCGACTCCCTTCTTCGAATTGCCCTTTTTGTCCAGTGTTCGCTGGCACCTGTTGCTTGGGAACGCTACGGCCAACGCGTCGCCGCCGCTGACGTCACTGCCTTCACTGATTGCATGGTTAGGAGCGAGGGAAGGGTTATATCCCGGAACCTACCCCTTAGAACGTGTCGGCTTCATCTCCAAAACAATATTTCAAGACCACTTGCTCTTTTATGTCCTTCCCATTGTTCATCCTGCAACCTCTGGAAATGATCCTCTTGTAGGTTTTCTGGTTTATAAAGACTGAGGATTTGAAACGGGTTATGTTCGATTATTTTTTTCAAAGGATTATGGATGTCCGAATTTTTTAGTTCCTTAGTTTCAAGTTTATACTTTCATTTAAGTAACAACGAAATGACGATAAGTAAATGCGTGCGATCAACATGTGAACTTAAAATCGAAGACTTTTATGCAATTCGTCGGAAATATTTCACAGTTCTTTTCTCAAGTGAGTTCTCAAATGTGAATTTTGATTGGAACTTCGGAGGAAAGGAAACTTGAAGCGGTCTTAATTCTGTGTACAAATAGGGAAATCCATTGTGAAATCACATCAAATCAATTTTCTCGAATATGCTTGTCGAGTTAGATCAAGGCTCTCTAATTGTATTATGGCGGCGCCTGTGCCTTAATATTCGTTGTGAGTAAAACTCTCGTGTTGGTCACTCGATTGATTGGATGAAGTATCCTAATGTGGTATCGAAATAAGGCACGACGTCTCTTGATACTTGGTATATGCGGGTCAGTCGGTTCGTTCGATGGCTAAATTCTCGGTCACATAGATCAGCAAAAATAGATGACTATCAATTAAAGAAAACGTACTCTTTCCATTGTTTGTTGTTATGTTGTTTCATAGATTATTAGCTGTAGTAACTTTCGAATCTTGTCCTTAGATGGACTGAAAATAATTATCTTGAATGTTTGTAATACATACTTGACTAGTGAAGATGAATTAAGAAAACTATCATAATGTCATTCTTGATATTTCAAATTGTTAAAACATATTGATGAAGATGTATTATCATGAAACACAGTGCATGATGTAATGTTCTGTTGTTCTGTCAACAGCATTCTTCGATCACGCCTAACGTTATCAATATGCGTATTTTATTATAGTTCGATCTTTGTCTAATATCTTGAACAAGTTGATCATTTCTTGAAATTTCACTCACATTGTGCACAGATAATGAATTCTTGGAGGAAAATAAGATTAAATTGTTTAACTATTTTTTATGAATCACTACAATTAATAGTCATTATTACTGTTATTTTTTATGGAAAACACTGAATACGATCCAGTACGCTTTTCTCGAAAAATGAGAAAAATTAACAAGAACTCTTATCAGTCCAATGTAAATTATTTAGTTTTTGGTTAATGGTGTCAAACATTTATCAACTAACATTTCCTCGAGTATTTTAAGTGTCTGGTAAATAAATTGAACTCATATGTTCAATGACTTGCTTTAATTTATCTTGCTTTGCACGGTTTACTTATTGCATTTTGTCTGATACTGTTGATTGCACCTGTCTGTAATGCGGAATGATACATTTTTTAGTACTACAGGTGGTCTACGCGTGAATCCCAACGGGAAGGGTTCATTGCTATCGACCTTGTGTTTTCTCACCTGAAACAGTTACCTTTTCGATTCACAGTTGGTGAGCCATTATCTTACACTTCTGTGCGCAGTTTAGTGTTATATTTTTCCTACCTCACACGTTGTCTTTCAATTTCCGGTCAGTTATGTGTAAAACAGAGTTTGAGGCATGCTGCGCACTTTTTGTGTGAAACTTGTTTTCATGGAAGATCGTTATTATATCTGTACTCAATTTCTCGAATACTATTAACATTTTCTCTTTGTTTAAAAACACAACAAGTTTCTGTCGATTCGGTACGAGTGAGGTGTGAAATGAAACTTGTTTTGTTATTTTTGATTCAAGTAATTATATATATTAACTTCAGATTTAAAATATTTTTGAAATATATTGAATTTTTATGAATTGTAATAATTGTTTTTGAATTTGAGAGGTACAGAAAATACAAACTTAAAAATGATAATAAAAGCACACATAGACTATGCATTAAGAACAATTGAGTCACCTTTTGCAGAAGGTAAAGAGCCTAAAATTAGTATTGATATTTGGTAGTACTAAATGTCATTACAGTTTCAGTGTGAGAATACCACTTACGCTAATTACTCTACTTCAGAATAAACATTGCTCATTTATTTATGCTTCGCGGTCGTACTTTGTGCGTTTAGTCAGTTTGAACACCAATCGTCTGAGAACTTTATTTCCATTGCGCCATAATTCTGTGCAGGGTCATTTTATGAGTCTGTTCTATTTTAACGTCCTATTTCTATTATTCTATTTTAACTTAATTATTATTTCACCGTATTTTATATAGTTTCCTCTCACGCTTATGGTTTCCTTGTCTAAACAAAGCATATGAAATTTCCATATAATGCAATGCTACTTTGTTACTTCTTGATCTCATAAAAATATGAACAAGATTTGAAGAAATATTCAATAAAGTTAATCTCTTTTCGAGTAGCAGTAGTATTTGAGAGTTATGGATAAATTATATGTGGTGTTTGTGCATAATTTTGACGAGACTAGATGGTACTCTAATCTGGACGTAGAATTCTTAGATTTTAGCAACTGGAGTTTCACTTGATTTTGTTACTTTACCATCCATGATGTACGGACTCTTCTGTAGCAATTAAATTTTTAGCGATTTAAATATTCATTGACGTACTGTAAATTGGTATGAATAGAACGCTGTTGTTGTACATTCCATATTTTTCTTTTTATCTTCTATGAAAACATGAAGTTAAATAAAAGAATCGTAATTAGAAAAAATCACCGTTCAGCGTGGTCATGGTGGACATTTTTCTGTATTCATAATATACAATGAATTGTACAAATGTCTTTCTTTCATAGACTTTATCTGACATGAACTTCACCGAATCCCCGTATTATCCGCCATGTTATGGAAAAAATATAATTATTCTAAAATACTTTGTAAGAAAATTTGAGTTTTGATTAAATGTGCTAGTAATAAGACGTTTTTAAGCCAATCAGGAAGAAGAATAACTTGAAAAACTATTTCAAAACATCATGTAATATTATGTTGTATTCAAACATTTTATATCCGCCCTCCATAAAGAAAAGTGTATATGAATTTGTGATTTGATTTGTTCAAGTTGTATGTATATTAGAAAGAAGTCGGATGCAATAAGTCATGTCTACGTGGGAGGTCAACTCTTCGGAATGGAAAAGAGTGGTGGGTTGGCGTAGCGTCAGTGTGTCACATTTTTCCCAATCGCTGCTACCAAACTACTGTGGCCAGGTTAAGTGTTACAACGAGGCCGATGTCCCGCGCGTCACACCCGCCGTTGATCTCTTTGACCCTGCATTTTGTCATGATGTCAGCGACCACCAAATCGCCGTCGTAAATTAAATAAGACATCAGTACGGAAATTTAATGGATACGTTCTCATAATTGTAGTTTCTTTCGATCACTTTTCCTGAAGTCATTTTGGTAAGGTTGAGGAGAAATTTTGTAATAATTAAAATACTCTTGCTTTTTTGGCGATTAATATTGTGTGTAGTATTTATTAAGTGTTCACAGTATATCGGCACATTAATATGACACTACCACGTGGATGTTTTTCTTATTAATACCATTAAAATAGCATGTACCTGAGTATCTTTACTTCCCCTATTTGATGAGCATTGTTGCACATGCTTCCACCATATTTTGGAAAGCGGGAGAGGTTACTGCATTGTAAACCTATTTTTTGACAAGAATAAGAACAATTTATTCAAACACTGTACAGTATTACGCGCAAAACACATATTCAAAAACCGTATGTATGTATTTTATTGTATGAAGTCGACACTATAAACATATTTGAACCAGACCAGGTCCACTCTCCTGTTTTCACCCTTTTTCATATTGAAGTAGCGTATATGTCAAAAATAAGTAAAAGAACGTCCCAGTTCATCCGAACCCAAATAAGAGATGCACTATTCAGTACCTGGATCTCTTAACCTTTCAAGCCCAAATATAAACTTTCTTTCTCAAAACTTCAAATTGACAAATAATGTACTTGTTTCTTATCCCAGGAAGTGGTTTCATAATTGTTACAGGATATCCTTGGATATCCATCATTCGTTGATTTAACTACAGTGGAATGTATTTGAATAACTTTTTATGACCATTTAATGATATTACTTATTGAAGTTTCTATTACTTACTCTATCATTTCATTTAAGTAGATATTAATTATCTGTTTTGAAATAATTTGATTGTTATTAGGTTGAAGTTTATATTCGATTTAAACGAAGAGCCTTTCGTCTCGCTACATTTTTATAATGACTAATATATAGCCTAGTTGATTCATGAAGTATTTGTGAACATATCTTATTTCATATTTAGATGCAAATGAATTTGCAATAGTATTATAAACTTAAGACTAACCTTATGTAATTCGAGGTTTTAAATAAATACCTGGTCTTAAAGTTTCTCTTGTTCTCTAAAGAGGGATAAATTTTGATAGCAGATAGTGTATATGCATTTTGTAATCGCTCGAGACTAACATTTATTTTTGAGAGAATAATTATGGCATTAATTGGGTCAATACTTGCATGCTAGAGCTATTATTGCTCTTGCTAACCATAACGATTGTCCGCAACTCTCCTAAATGCCACGCAATTCCTCAACATACGAGTATAAACCAGTATTTGACCCTTTGTTATAAGTTCATGGCATACTTGTTTAGCATTTCTTGGTAAGGGGGTAATGTTAGTTGAAAGACTGTAAACAAATCTATTTTACAACTTTACAAAATACGAAATTACATTATCATGTCCAGTACGTTTCTGTACTTACACGTCATCTGTATGGTCGTCTATTCATGTACGTAAGCGGGTCAATAATTTTCTAGACAATTATATAAACTGTATCCGACCTTCATATAATGAAGTAAATTACCATATAAAATCATTTCGGTTAGAAAGAAAGCCTTGTTTAAATTATAGTTTTAAGGACTCTAATGACCTAGACATTGGTAAGTCCTAAAGACCCAATTAAAAAAAGATGGTTTAATTTTAATTACATATTGGCTTGAATTAAATCGAAATAAGTACTTTTCAAATATTATTTTATAAATCTTATTATTTATTTAGTGATTAGATAGATTAACAATCCAGCGACTGTGTTTTTTTTACTAAGATATATAACATTTTGACATTAATTAATTTTAAAACTAAGTTACTATTATTTTTTCATAAACTTGTAATTATTTTATTTCATTATAGGTAAAATGATAAAAACGCTGGTTCTAATGCATAGCCTGTCCGTATATACTGCGGGAAGCCAGCTCGGAGCCCGCGATTCGTGAGAGACGGTATTCGCAGAGGCTTACCGATTTGGTAGCGCCGATGAGCCGACCCATTTTCGTTCCATCATGGAAATATCAATAAACTCTTATTAGAACCAGTTTACTCTTTGGTATTCTAATGCATTGGGATTCCTGTATTATCTTACGACGAGTATGTGAAAAGCAGGGTTAGGATTTTTTTGGTACGCACCTTTCTCTTTAGGATAAATTAAAACTCTTTGAAAAGGTAGCAAAGTGTGAAATTTTGTTTGTGTATGAGAAAGGAGGCATTTTTCAGCACATTTTCCCCTTTTTTGGACCTTCATCGCTCTTTCTCCCAACGGTGCCCATAACTCCCTTTTTTGCCCCCGTTACTGGAGCTATTTAATAACTGTTTATCATTTTAAACAGCTATAGCGAGTAAGTTTCATTCCATTTATGCATGCATACGAATCAATATCAACAATATCGAATATTTAGTTAATTTTAATTAATATTTCTTTGAGCTTGTTGTGTGAACATGCGAATTTTAAGGCTATATATTTTCAGTAAACGCGGATACTAAACGCTGCTATTAAACAAATGGGAGAACAAGATCTCGAAAAGGAAAAACAATGAGATACAATTACTTCCTATTTTTTCCTTCTTCTGATGAGTGATGAGTTGATGTACTTGTTTGTAACTCTAGGAATAAGAATAAAATTAATGTTTTTACTTGAGTAGAAGAGCATCTTTTTTGTTCCTTTGTTAGCATCATTTTCCTTTCTTTTTAAATATGAAATATGAACTCTAAAACTCTAAGAAAGACGAAACAACTTTTACATCTAGGAATAATTGACTCGATAACCTTCGTTTCTTATTGAAGTAGGCTTCAGTATGTTATAATTATGGGAAGGAGTAAATAAAATCTTCAAATAAATAAAATCTTTAATTTCTCTCAAATTAAATTTTCACAATGAACAATAGGGAAAAATATATTTATAAAACATGAAAGCCATCACCTATTTTCAGACAAAGGAACATTTTAAGCTAACGGTACAAAAAATAATATATTGCTCTTTAAAATTTGCAATATGGCGAAAATGCAAACCACCCATTCTAAAATTATGCTTACATGAACAAAATTACATTGAAATAAATTAAATTAAAATTACAGCTAAAGTATCACGCACATTCATTCCGTGTTATTTTATGACATGTTTGTTTCCTATGGCCACCTTTTATCCACTATCGGGAATTCGCAGGAAAGTTTTGGTCTGTAAAGGCGTTTCCGTGTTGCAAACTCATTCCAAAGCCGAAAACTATTCGAGAATTTGAAACACGACTTATAAATTATGTGCCCCTGGTTGAAGTAGACATTCAGGGTTATAGGTCACGCAGCACTTCCTCGAGTTGATGGCATTCTAGACGAGTAATGGAAAAGGAACGGATTTTTTTGTGTAATCTATTCAGTACTACCTGAGGCATTTTCTTTGTACGGTCATGAAATATACCCAGCTATTTAAATCTATTGTTTCCTTTCATTGCGTTCAACATACTCGGAGAATTTTCGTTGGCAGCATTCAGTCATTCATTCTCGGATATCGAATCTGTTCAAGCATAATTGGGTCCTAGAATGGCATGTAAATTGCTCATTTTTCGACGTGGGTAAATTAGATTGGTCAATGATGAAACGTATGTCAGTGGTATCGGACACATCTGTTAGTTTTTCGTAATGTCAGCGGACCAGTGCTGAACCACCCCCAACCGTTATATTCGTTATGAACGAACATAAGATACTGAGGCATAGATTTATTTGTTATTATGAATGGTTATATTTTTGGTACATTAACGAAGGAATAAGAATTTTGTAAAGCGATTTATTTAACTAAATCAATTTTAGTTGAAATTTATTGAGTTAAACGATGTAGAATTTTGAACATTTTGTACAACTCTGATGTTAAAAGTTGTTCCTCTTTTTTAAAATTTAAATAAAAAAATCAAACTTGGTGAAATAATTCCAGAGACATAAAGTAATAATTCCAGATTGTGAGAGATTCTGCATTAGAATTGGTTGCTGGCTTACTGTCGAAAACAACAGCGAAATACTTAACAATTTATAAGAAGTATTTTAAGAATTGACCATTTTTGCCACTAATTCGACTCATGGTGAAACTAAAAGTCAAAAACAGATAAGAAACAGAAATAAATAACAAACAAATAACAAAAACATAATAAAAGTCCATAACAACTTCTACAATGTAAAAGAATTGATTGATTTTAATAAAAGTTAAATCAGTCTTGTACTTTATCACGCCATTGCTGTAGTACTTTTTAAATAACTTACAACAATTTCAAAAACTATTTTCTTGCATGATATTGTTTTGTCCTATGGCTCATATTAATTTAGTTTTGTGTGTTCTCATCTTTGGCACGCTCGTGTACATTAATTCTGTAGTCACATCCTGGCCCGGGATTTGCTCCGGTTTTCCTTCGGGTAGAGGCGGATATCTAATACAGGTTCTCTAGCTTTAGTCTAGGGGCGTATTTATTGTATCAATAAATCGTGAATTTAGTGTTATTTCAATTCTTATGCTTTTAAACACTGTACACAGAATGATCTATAGTTCGATAAGAATTTCTACATAAATAAATAAATATTTTGTGTTAAATCACAAACATATTGACATTCTATTAGCATTATAACTCGCAGCTATCTTTTTATCTTATCTAGGAATTTTTGCTTAAATTTCCGCCTCTGCCTTAGGGTCCTTGATCGGAATTGATGGGATGGTCCCTTGCTTGCTTTCGGAGAGTAAATTAGTTTATTATCCTCCACGTGTTCATACGCTGTTTGTACTTCTTTTTTGACAATAAATTTATTATTATTATATTATTATTATATGAAGCCCACATTGCACTGAGTTAACTATTGTGTATTTTCATGACTGGTCATTATGAACGCATTAAGTAAGAGCTGATTTTTTTCTCTCTCACATGCAACACTTGCATTGTTGCCGGGAGGTGGGGAAAGAAAGGGAAATAAACTAGTTCATTTACTATGACCTATTTTTAAAGATATTTCGTGAACCTTCCATGTATTGAGAAAACAGCTGCACGTCATCAGCACAGTCAGCCTGCTATCTATGCCTACTATAGTGACTAATATCTAACCAGACAAATATTTCCTAACGACGCTACGACTTAGATATTTGATTTGAATGTCCCAGGAAGTTTTTGAAGTTGATAAAAAAATGAATTAATTTCTTTATTACTGTCTTGTGCATTTACCAACACTATGAGTGGAACCAGGCGTTCCAGCATGCGTCACCCCCAAGACCTTCGCACGGCGCAGAGTGGACCAGACGGCGGCGCGCCAGTGTCCATGCTCTCTGTACAAGGTGTTCAAGGAAGTCGTGTTGGTTATAAACGATTCAGGGAAGGTGTGACTCACCCTCAACACTCGTAAGCTAGGTTGACGGACGCTGAAACGTTGCTCAGCGGTCAGTGAGAGGTGCTCTATGCGAGAGACCACTCTCGCGATGTGTGGTTCACCATGGCCTAATCTCATGTACAACCTTCCTTTTCTACTTTTATATCCTTTATGATATGTAGCGTCTGTTACGGTCAATTCTCCAGTGTATGTTCTTGCGTTTTTCTATTTGCAATTGTTTTTCCACCTTTTAGAAACTTGACGAATGTTGAGATACCAAATCGTAAAGGGCTATCGAAGTAGTCAAGGCTTCATGAAATATTTTCTACTTTGCTGGGTGAGAAATAATACTATTGTGTCCTTCGTAAGTAGAGTAAAATTGAGCCACGATATTTGATGAGAATTGCGACATTTCTCCCTCCCTAAAAAGGAGAGAAAAGCAAGGTGATACGCAATGCGATGTATATTTCCAGTTCCAGATGTCGTACATTTACTTTTCATCTTGCCGATACCAAATTTTCCTTGGTTTATTATTTGAGTTTATATTTGTAGTTATAACTTCATACCAGTTAAAACTCATTTTCGAAGAATTATTTCTTGTTATTACCATGATAAGTTTTACATCGAATTATGAATTCTTTACATTATTCTCATCTACCATTCTATAATATTTCGTTCATGCTGATTTAAAAAGTGATATTTGTATTGCTTTAACGCGTAAGTTTTTTTACAGTGGTAAAATCATAATTTGGGTAACATCAGTGCTTTTTCTGTAACGCTACAGGCAAATATATTATTTTAGAAACTGCTTCAAAAATGCTTAAACGAAACGAACAATATTGCAGAATAAACCACCTACGTCGCTACTACAACAATACGAGTATATCGCATTACGGTATGCAACAATTTTAAACGTTATGTTTGAGTTCACACATACAAGAAGTCTGTATGGTGTTTTTATTTTTTGTTTTGGGAAATGTTCATTTATTGTTCTTTGTTCATTTTTTACTTTATAATGTTTTTAAAAACGTGTGTCGACCAGATTCATTTTATTTTACATGTGGCAGTGTTTTTGTCAAGAGACAGCGTAAGAAAACGAATTTTATGAACAATGGGAGATACGCCGAAATTAAAAACTATGGAAAGACTACATCAAAGGCACTAGAATTTGAATATGATGGCAAATTAGTTTGTGTTTAGAAAGGGATTCTTCAAACGTTTTACGGAAAAGAAAAGCCATGAGACGTTCATTAGAAGAACACGATGTTGTCCTAATATTTTTGCTTGTGACTAATTCATTCCCTTGTTTTATTTATTTTGAATTTTATATTTAACAAATAATTTTATTCGTAATTGTACTTTATCAATTTTATTAGATTTTATCAATATTCATGGGAAATTACCTTGCCAATAGTGTCAAAAAGAAGCAGAAATTGGATTATATAATAAATTTTGTTTTTGAGATTGTATAATAACCTGATGTAAGAGAGTGAAGTAAATGCCATTTTTTAATTCAGCTCAGCAATTTTATACTACATCACCTTTTTTGATGAAAACCCCAGGTAAATTTTGTAGGCTGCGTAATCAATCAATTTGCCACAGAAATAAACAATTGAGACTTTTATTAAATCTGAACTTATGTTATTTTGGATTACTTGAATTTTTATATTCATTTAACCGAACAATTAAATTACATTCTTTAAAATAGTTTTACGTGTAGAAAATTGTATTCTTTAAATAGTTTTACGTGTATTAACCTTCAATGGTATGTACAAAAATGTTGTCCTTACGGGGTCTCTTCAGGGTCTTGGGGCCCCTTGCGATCTACTAATTTGAACCTGAGCATTCGCGTTCGTGTATGTGTTTTATTTACTTGTGAATATTGGATAGTTGCCGCTGAAATGTAGCATAGAGAGAAAGAGTTATTAATGCGTCCATTACTTTGGTGGTTTTTCATGTGTAATGAAGATGAAAACGTTCGTTTAAACAACGTTAGCAGCTAGGGGATGTATTGGATGAACCTGTTGCATGTAATTCACTTATGAATGCGGTTTTTAATACCAATGCAGTTACTTAATTAGGTTTGGTTTTCGCTCTTAAAGTGGACACGCTTATTCGTACTCTCAGGTATCTCAATAGAAGTAAGTGTTATTTGCCAACGATTGTCCAATTTTTCATTTGTAAGATAAATATACACAATAAACGTAAAAAAGTGTGAATAAAAATCATCAGTATTTTGTAATGTTGATACCTCTGACTTTTTACTTTCTTTGGCAGGACAATAGTAATTCGATTTCAATTTGCATTGTTAGTATGTAAGAGAGACTTACAAAAAGTTACCTATATTTTACGAAATGGTGAAAATTTGTCCCAAACCAGAATGGTCGTAAAAAGTTTTGAGAACAGTTTCTTCTTGATTTGAGGTATACCCGGAAAGTGGATCCACGATTATCACTTGTAGTTTGAACCACTTTTCTTTCATTTAATATGACGTGTGGTAATGGTATTTGCAGTTACATCATAAAGATTTCTTTAACTTCCATTATGGCACACTACGTTTTTAATATGATTATGTCTTCAATTTTTTTTATTGTTTAGCTAATTTTAAAAACTGAATGCTTAAGTGTGTTTCAATAAGGTAAAGAGAAAATTATCACAGTTAATCTTCAAATAAGTGTTCTTAAAATAAGTGGGTTGCTCGGACTTCGATGCAACCCTAGTTACGTATGATGAATTTAAGTTACGTACTAGTTCGTGTGCTGTGATATTCATAGACATGTTGTTTTCTCCCATTAATCAATATAAAGAGAGATTTACATGATACATTACTTTTCTGTATGTTAAAAAATTACGCCCGAACGTTAGTCATTTTATATTGGTCAACATATCAATGGTGCGTCACCATCTCGTCTAGTGTGTCCAATAACCTGTACGTCTCGAAGCGATAGAGCATTTTTTTAGCGGAAAATATTATCTACGGTGGTTTCATATCAATTAATTTTTTCTTCTGATATAACTGGACTTTCGACGTTGGAATGCCTAGAAGTTCCATAATTTCATTCGGTCCATTCCGTGGTCTACGAGTAACATATCCTGCATTCGCGTAAATTGACGTATAATTTATGCTTCTGAGATACATTTGTGGATTGTTCAAGGAATGCAGCTGCGCCGCAAGAAGAAGCAGCAGAGAATCGCTCTTCAGCCGCATCCGTTCGAAGTTTCGTACCGGAAGTGGTCCTCTGAAACCTTTCTTTATCGTATGCGGCTGCGCTCCTCGCTTGCCCGCCGAGCGCGATTAAACTGCACTTCAGCACATCTACACAGTAGATTTCGCTTTTTTACGATTATTTTTTTACTAATGTAAAAAAACTTACCACCGCAAGTGTTTGCTTCCATAGTTAGGGTAATCTGTTTTTATTAGAATGAATTGATATAAAGCATAATTTAATAGGCACATATTTTAAAGTGTGTTTTGTAGTTTTTTCTTGTTACCTTTCGTGTTTTTTTTCATTGTTAATTACTTAATATTTTATTTGCGTCTTAAATGTATTAAAGAAAGGTCAGCAGTGATGTCACCGTAAAATACGCATTTTTCTTCTTAGACTAGATAAGGACTCAGACGGAATATCTTAGAAATTCTCTTCTAGAGAACCTTGTAACAATAATGGTTTTATCTCAGTGCTGAAGTCACTCTTGAGTCGCAGGATTTTGTGGTTACGAATGAATGTGATTCAAGAGTCGCATGATTATGTGTATACTGTTATTTTGACTTCACGGTCTAATATTATCACCAACCAGGAAAACACACACAAGTTTGTATTCATTTGGTAGTATGACCATTTGTATAAACGTATGGAAATTTTCCGTAATTATCATCAGTGGAGTTTCATTAGTTACGTGATTTCATCTTGATTCTTTGGACATATAAGAAAGTTTGGTCCACATTATTCATTGTTTTTACTCAGTGAGTCCTTTGTATCGGTAGCGGCTGCGTGAAAGCGTTTGCTGCCGCCTGTTGCTTGTTCGCTCCGTGGGTTATGTTCTTGGGCGTCGCGTCGCGCGTGGGGGTTGGGCGGGAGTGAGTAGCCCACCGGCTGGCGCGCGCGCGGAGCGGGTGTCGGCGGCGGAAGGTAGCTTTGCGCGAGGATTATGAGAGCGAGAGAGAGGAACGCGCAGTGAAGCGAGTCGGCCGGGGAAGGCCAATTCAATTAGCAGGAGCGTCAACGGATGGCATCTGCTCTACTGCCGGGGTGAAGTTGGCAAGGGGAGGGTGAAGTAGAGGAGCGGAAAGTGGAAGATGACTCTGACGAAGAGGAAAGCGGAAGTCCGTAAGGAGATTGCTGTTGATACGGAAGAGTCAGTCTAGCTGATGGACGTCGCATTTTGATTAAAGGGAATTATCTCATTCATTTATGAGCTCTTTAAGTCATGAAATGCGTTGCACGATGTAATTGCGAGTTTCTAGTTTTATAAATAACGTTTCTTCTGGTTCAGTTGTACATTTACATCTTTTCAACATATCAGCTATTGTTTGGAATAAATTGAAAGAATTGAGAAAAAAGTCTACGATAAAAAAAAGATCCAAAATCTATTTTTATATCTTCCTAGCGATAAAACGATCCAGGATATGTTTCGGAAGCTGAGCTGTGAAGTTGAAAGATAACCTTTCTACGTTTATCTCTTTAATGAATACCATTTTTGTTTTCTGGCGCCACAAGATAGTTGGTTTCTTCGTCGCTAGACCTGAGTTTCCATACAATTTCTGTACACTACGTAAAGCGTGTTACCGTGTCTTCCGGTTTGACGCATTTCTGTTGATCTATGGTGTATTTTTTTTCTAGTAATTAGGTGATGGGATTTTTTTCTCAGTTAATTTACCCTATCACGTTGATAGCTGTTGTGAAAATATATCCTTTAAAACACCAATAAAATATATACACTTTTGTGCTCATAAAATCGCCTACTTCTTTTGTCACTGCTGCGAAAGTTCTGCCATTATTTCAGAAATTCAAAAAGACAACAACAACGTGTATTGCCTTTTATGCGAAAAAAAAAAAGGTTTTCAATTTTTCGAATAAACAACACACTTTTATTAAGTTGTCATATGACTACATATAAAACAATGAGAGACATGGTTTTGTGAAAGACTAAGACATATTCATGTCTTATGTGTTCGTATCCCTATATTTTCGTGGAGTTGTAAGTTTATTTTCGTGGCCCAGGTTTACTCAATCGCACTCATTTATTGCGTAATCATCTTATTCCTTTCTGTCTAACACGTATGTGTTATCCCACGCTTTTACTGCTACTTGAAGCAGCGTTGAAGCTGCATCTGCCAGAATGAATCTTTCCGCCGAGGGGTGAGGGAAACTTGAGAAGTTCCCGTCTAACGCGCTGCCAATCCTCGAGGCGGTGCTTCATGACGCGACCCATGCGACGGTGGCATCAGCAAGAGATCGCGTTTCTGCCGGCCTTGGGACTGACTCTGCGGCTGGTGCATCCGCCCACTGACGATGGAGGTGGCGACGCCGGAAGTTTTCACGAGTCTCGAGGGATTCGCGCGACCGAGGGTTCGTTGCGCTTCTTCTGCGACGGCCGTGGACGAGTGCCATATGGAGTGTGTACCGATGTGTGAAGGATCGTGCGATCAGCTTCAGCTGTTAGGAATAACGCGTGAATTCGACTGGTGTTTCATTTTATTGGTACGCGTATAGTACATAGTTCAAATTCTTTACTTTGTTTAACTTGTAGTGATTACTAAATATAATTACTAAATTGTTTTACGAGAATTAATTGAAGTAATTGTGTCAACGTCAGTTTTGTTAACAATGAAAAAAACAAATTGTCATGCAACTTTTATTGCATTTCGCCTTTCAATAATGCATCATATTCGACTAGGATACATGGATATACTCGTATGAATAATTAGCAAATTTGTACAATTAAACTATCAACTTTCGGCTAATATCGAGACGTTAAATATGTTTTGAATTCATTTTTCAGTGTTCTGAAAACCTGACAGCAACGTACATACTTTTAAAAATACCTTTATTTGACACTATGGCTTCGATCATTATTATGATCGAATTTCTTTATCACGATTAATACAAAGGTATTTTATACTGATCAAAACGATCATTAAATATACAGATAATTTAAACACATCACCACACAACTGAATAGTTTTATAACAATTTACTGCGACCGTTTTCATCATAAACTTAGTCTTATGACATTATATAATTTGATTGATGTTTGCTAGTGAACGATTGCTGAGGATTAACTGAGTGATTGTGTGTACATTGCGCGTTTTTTTCTCTCTCTTACATTATTCGTCTCATAATGTAACATGTAACTTACTTCATAATGTATCGCGTTTCCCGTAATAAATCAAGGCACTCCTCATTGAACAAATGAATGATACAGCACAGAGCCGTCCATTGTGAGCGGTGTAACATCTCGTGAGTGTGAGTAGGTGAGGCAGCGGCGGCGCGTTGGCGCTTGTCGGCCGCGAGAGAGCCATGAGTCACTTCACTAGGAGAAGCAAGGCGAACCGAACCCCCTGGGGCACCGTTAGCGCAGCGACGCTCGTAGCGCGTGGGCCTCGCCGGCGTCGTCGTCTTCTTCGTCATCATCGTCGATGGAGGCGGCGTGGCGGCGGTGGCACGGTGCAACGTCGTTGGCTCTCCCCGGTTAATCGTTCGCTCGTGCGCGAAGCCTTTACCTATGATGGGGCTTCGGTCGAACTTCCGGAGAAGATAAAAGAGTCACCTGCAGCGTTCTAGGTTTAGCCTTTATCTTGAAATGAATGAGTGTATAGAAAACGATATAGTTTTGCACATTGTCTACTACCTTCAATTCCAATCAATCTTTAAAAGAAACAGCGTGTGGGATTATCTTCTGAAAGTAAATATGTATAAAATCACACGTTCTTCACCTCTTTTTAATTTAACCGTAATTTCTTAGTTTGGTCATAATTAAAACATTAAAATTAAAATTAACCTCCAAATTGCAAACCTTTCGATCTCTCATCAGCAGGGCTACAATAAAAGTTTTTAAATTCTGACTGAATAGAATTTTCAATTTTTTTTGTGGCCTAATCCCAAGAAATTACAATTAGGGTAAATATGTTAGTGTGTGTAATAAAATAAAAACTAATTTAGTAAATTTGTAGATGAATTGTATTTCTATTCTACACATTTCATGTTTGAAGAGATTGATTTCCTTCAGAACATACTAGTAAGTCTCCTCTCAGCGTTCCGTGTAAACTGCGATGAATACATGTGACTACAGAATTATTGTTATTAGGAGTAAATATACGTCTTTGCAGTAGTGTCGAGATTAGGTATCTTTGGACATTTTTGTGACTCTTTTCTTTAACTAATGTGGGACTCTTTCTTTAACCCTGTGGGTTGGGTGGGGCCTGTTATTCTCTTCGGTACCCCAATTTGAAATTTTAGGAGGTATATGTTTAATAAAGTATTATTGTTCATTTTTATGAAACATGTTACTTTCGTTCAGACTATTTGGTATGTTCCGTTACAATGAATCAACTCATTACGATTCTTCGAACATATTTTTTGTTTATAAATATTCAAAAGTTTATACTACCTTGTCATACTACCTTGATATGAGTTAAAACAAAAAAGTGCATATCTTATACTTATGCATGCCAAATGCATTTAATTTTCGCCTAATCTTAATAAACCGTCATCGACATTTACACCCTAAAAATTTCCTTATAATGTTCGTAAACATTATAGAACTCTCTTTATTATTTCCCCCGATTCTTCATTTAAAGCCACAGATGTAATATGCAAGTGCACTCCAGCTGTGAGGAATGGGTGCATGACGTTGCTTGTTTATTGAATCGCGTGTTTTGTGCTGCGCCATGTCGGCGCTTTTGTGATACTGATTTGACGACGCGTTTTTTATTTGTTCTTAACATCTCCACCCGTTTTACAGCTGTTGGCCTTAAATAATGTTCACATCATGGATGTTCAGTTTCTATTAGACCAGATTGATTAATATTCCTATTTGTGTACGTGTAAAAGATTTGTATAATGCTTGAAACGAACATCGATTATAGTAAACCAATTCATTTTTCAAATATTTGTCGCGAAATTTCATTACTGAACGACTTATTTATTTCATGTATAACCTACAAAACATTGCTTTCATATCCCGTGTAATATTTTTCTTGAGACTTTTGTCCTATTCCAGCGCTGTCCACCTTATCTTAGCCCGCCGGCCATTTTCGCTATTCTTTCGATCGATCGGGCCGGTACGAGATGGGGTTAGGCAAAATATTGCCCAACGAATGAAACTAGTGGGGTTTTTGTTTTTCTTTAAGACGCGATATGTTGATTATAATCCATCAATTTATACTATTTCATGCTGGAAAAATTATACAGTGTATTCCTTTATTGAAAATAAATTTTAATATTTAGTTTTTTTGTAATGAAATGTTTTCGTGTTGTAATATACGACGGGGTAATTCCGAACACTATTTTCTATTTTCTCTCACCTTACATGGCACGCGAAATGTTAATTCTGACAACATAGATTTATAACACAAAGTTGAGCCCCTCAACGTTTGATGAAAAATTTGATGTAAATGAAACTCTCGCGACCATAAGAAAAGTTTCACGGACCGCAAGTTGGACAGCGCTGTCATAAGCTAAAGACACATCTGCGTTTTTGACGCGTAGCGGAGCGTTTTTTCCGCCGACCTGT
The DNA here is from genome assembly GCA_002313205.1 of Laupala kohalensis. Classification (NCBI taxonomy): domain Eukaryota; kingdom Metazoa; phylum Arthropoda; class Insecta; order Orthoptera; family Trigonidiidae; genus Laupala; species Laupala kohalensis. The sequence continues at coordinate 217,309 of NNCF01130481.1, forward strand.
GTTATCGGTAAAGATACATCTAGCGGGCGCGGAGCGGAGATCTCCGCTGCTTCCTGCGTGACCTTGTCGCTTGCTGAAGGTCACAAGTGTTAATTGATGGGTATATTGAGAGAAGCGAGGAAGACGGCAGGTGATATCTATGACGGTGCTTCCCTTGAATTTTATTTCCTTCAATTTCTAATTATTAATTATATCAATGTTCATATTAATTATTGCAATACTAAGTTATATCACTGATTATTTGTTTTAGTGCTTCTTCACTTTATAAAAGACTTTTCGCGTACTTTTTAGTGGAGTTCGTTTTTCTGAAGCTTTCTAATTTGCGTGTTTTACTATTTTTGACTCTTCGTGTATTCTTGTTTGTATTTTAGTCTTTTGAGATTTTCGTTATGTAATTGTCAAAAATTTTGGCGTGGTTTTAAAAAGAGGGAAATGCTCATTTTCACATCTACATTTTAAAGGTTTTTACATTTCAATTATTTGTAATATTTGTTCCTCAATTTGAGTTCCATGTCGTACTATTTTTTTGAAGTCATTGTGAATCTTTGTGTCACATTGTGAATTTGCATTATTTTGTGTTTTTGATTGTCCGTGTATTTGAAACGAACTAAACACGACTTCCTAAAAATCTAATAGAAACTTCTCGAGCAGGGAAGTTTC
>NNCF01130482.1:0-33026 GCA_002313205.1 Laupala kohalensis
TCAAGCAAATCTTCGTAAACGATATGCTACATCACATTTCCAGTGTTCACGTAGAGTTCGGGCCCCTCCCCCACGTATCGGATTAGACATTTTATTTGCCTCATCAGTTAGTAAAAAAGAAAAACATGCCAATATTTTTGATGTTTCTTCTAATGACAAAAAAGTAGCCCTCACTGAATGACATCCTAGAAATGGGTCCAAACTTGCTTCCAGAAGTACTTGCTATTGTAGTGCAATTCCGTCTACATCCATTTGCATTAGTTGGTGACATAACTCAAGCGTAACTTCAGTTAAGCGTCCATGCCAGTGTCCGTGATCTCACAAGATTTCTTTGGTATAATACCGTTACCAATAAGGAAGGACACTAGTTACAAGTGAAAGAATTGTCTACCGCTTCAAACGTCTACCTTTTGGACTGGCATGCAATCCCTTCCTCCTCTCCGCATGTATCGGGAGCTTGCCGCTTGCCACCAGAATGACATTCCTCGGGCCACTCCCTTCATAAACGACAATATGTTTATGGATGACTTTGCAACTGGAGCTTGCAAAGAAAATGACGTCATTGAACTCTATTACCAGCTCTCTCTCATCTGATGCAACACAAAACTACCCATGTCCAAGTGGACCTCTAATTCCGAACAATAAGTCACTATTTGGGAGAAAGAAAGATGTCAAATTTCTCCAAACACCTACGTGTTGGGACTCACTTGGATTACTCAAAGTGACACATTCAGTTGTAACCATCATGATTTTATAAAGCATACTGATGATCAAACAATCATTAAAAGACACCTACTTCAGATTACGGCGAATTTCTGTGATACTCTCATGATCATGACACCCATATCTATCACAGGAAAAATTCTCTTCCTGGACACTTGGTGCAGGGGATTACACTGGGACAAGATATTGCCCCATGATCTCGCTATTCGCTGACGCAATTTGATCTCAACTCAACATTGTCAAGTATCAGTATTCTTCGGAACTCAATTCATTTCAGATCCACGTTTTCTGTGACGCAAATGAAAGAGCATATGACTCAGCTCTGTATATAAGATCCATTGCGTCTGACACTGCAATAATTCATCTTATGTACAGTAAAACCAAACGAGTCACTCTTTTGCAGCTGAAATTACTGGCAACAGTAATACAAACCAGGCGTCTTAGGTATTAGCTATGCCTCGTAATTTAAACGTTTTGTCGCCATTTTATGGTCAGATGCAACAGTCGCTCTGGGTTGGATCGAAAGCGATTCAAATCGTTGTAAAACGTTTATTTCCAACAACGTGACAGAGATCCAACTCACACAAATCCATCTCAGTGGAGACATTGCCCAGAACTTGACAATCCTGCCGATCATCTCTCCAGAGAACTAACACCGGATAAAATTGATTTCCTCACAGCATGGATGCCTGGCTCACCCTGGCTACCACATCAGCCGAGCATTGGCAGCAGTTGTCTCTTCCACCCACATCACTTTTAGAAGCCAAAACTCAAAATCAAGTACTTCACATTCAATCACGGGAACCAATGGTGGATGCTACAAGATTCAGCTCCTACTGGAAATTGTTGCGCGTTACAGCATTAATCCTTCGGTTCATCAAAATTTTCAAATACAAGCAGAAAATCATTGGACATATTACTGCAAAAGAGTTGGCCGCATCTCGCGATTTTTGGATTCCAAAAAGAATACTTCCCCACAGCTTTGGACGCCTTATGAAAAAATCTTCCAGTACCAATCACGTCCAATATCGTTCGCTTCAACCCTGTTTTGCAGAAAGATGTTATACGCCTCTGGGGTCGTCTACAATTTGCAGACCTCACAACGACGGAATATCATCTAATTCTTCTTGACACACGACATTACTTCACTCAGCTACTAATACGCGAAACGCGTGTTCGACACCATCACCTAGGAGTACGCGAAGTCCTCTTGGAACTTTGCATCGAGTTTTGGATACCCACAGTGCAACAAGGTGCCAAGAAGATCATCTACTGAAGTCTTCCATGCAAATTGACCAACGCGCAACAAGGACACCATATCGAAGCTCCTTTCACAGAAGATCTTACGCGATCTGAAAACCCTGTTCTGTCACTGGTGTGGATTTCGGCGGACCTTTGAACGTCAAAGTGGGGTGCACAACGCATCAGACAAGCTACATCACTCTCTTCATTTGAACCATGACATTACTGAACTGAACGTTACACTAGGAACTCTCAAGTGAAATGACTATTGATAAATTCCTCATGTTACTACAACACTTTGTCGGATTCCGTGGCTTTCCTCATACCATCTATTCTGACAACACGCAGACATTCTACGCTTCATCGAAGGAACTCACCGACATGTGGAAGTTGATCAACTCCGCCAAAGCTCATCCTACTTGACCCTCAACAACTTCACGTGGAAGTTCTTCCCTCCTCGCGTGGTTTGGTGGAGAGGATGGTGCGGTGGGAACAACTAAACGATGCCTACAGAAGTTACTAGGACAAGCCAGCGTGGACTGCGAGACATGTACCTCAGAATGGGTGAGCGTGGAAACCGCTATTAACTCCCGGCCAATAACTCAGAACCACGATCTCACTAAAGCGTTGACTTTGGCACAGTTTTTAAATGGAGAACGCTTAGCTATGTTGCCGACTGCACCAAAACCAACGTCAAGATGTAACTTGACTAAGACTTATAGACTAAAACAAAAATACGCTGATGACTTCTGGGGACGGTGGACTAAGGACTATATAAGAATTGGAGAACTTTCACCACGTACAACGCCCACATGAAAGAGAACCTCTCTTCCGCATGGGAGATATTGTTTTATTGCAGAAAGACCAACGGCCACGCCATGCTTGGAAGAAGAATCTTCTGATCAGCGTACTTCCATACTGTGACGGTCTGTGTACAGCACGAAACAACACGCCCCGTCCCCCTGGAGATATACCAGAATGTGGGGAACTGAAGAGACCCGTAGCGGAGCTTATTGTAATTATATTCATCACTGCATTCTGTGTTTATTTCTTGTGTGGTTTGACTTGAGTAAAGATGGGGTCTTATTACGTACTTTGTTCACTATAGAGCGCCTCCAATTGTTACTTCGCATGTTTATAATACTTTCCTCACGCTCTGTGTAATTGGAAACTAATAATCCTGTTTTGCGTAATCAATTTTTATCTAAAAAACGATGCAACGTACAGGAATGCGATTTAACAATCTGTGCGCAGGTTTAACTGACCAATCAAAATGGTTCTATGCACAATTGCAAAATTTTGAATCTTAAGAAACCGAAAGTGGAGCGCGGTAAATGAAGTCGGTATGAGCTGTATAGATACAGGCTTCTATTCCCAATGCATTCAAAGTCAAATCTCAAGTTTGGTTTCCATGCATCAATTTGTTCGTGAGTTATCAGAGGAATAAAATTTTTAACACACACTTACACTCGTATGACACTGGACTTCATCGCTAAAATTTGAAAATAGGCTCTCCTAGAGTCAATTCGCAAAGATCAGAAGAGTTTTCTATTTTTTTCGACGCATTACAATACATTCCTTACATCTACTGTGTAATTGGTAAGTAAAAATACTATTAAACCACCAACATTAATGGATATTATTCTCACCGGATATCAATGGGATTGCGAGAAAAATAAATTTGCAGACATGTTACGAAATTCACGTGAGCAAATCTGCGGGGTCTCAGCTGGTAATACAATAGGAATAGATCATACGATGACATTTTTAGTAGATTAAAATTGGATAATAATGAATATTTGAATTTTCTACGAGATTTTTGTGTGGGGAGTACTGTAGTATTTGTTTCTCTGTATTCTCTATTTTGCGAGGATAATGTACGTGATCCAATACCCTTACGTACGTTTCAACTTATACGTTTATTCATTGAACGAAACTCGTGTCTCATAAAAAATGAATAAGCCCCAAATAAGAACAAGTGAATCTTCTTTCTCAGCTTATTGTTTGTCATGTTTTTTCTCAGAATTAAATATTATATATATGTTGGTCAATATTTATGAGAGATAAAAAAGTAAAGTATGTTAATTTACTTTTTCGCAAATTATTCTCCGTAAATACTATCATATTTTTCCGAGAGAGATAGGTTCAAATTATAGCATGAAAAAAATATATATATTCAGAATTCATCTTCTATCATCACATGCGTGCTAACATGATTACAACAAAACTTTTTTTCTTTTACTCTACAATTTAGATTTAACAACATGAATCAATTAAATAAGGAACTAGAAAGTCCTCTTGAACACTTAGCTTAGAACCTTAGAAGTCGAAAGATAACAAAGTAATATCGATAAGTGAGTCGTTTGTCGCATATACTTGTAGACGCTGTGTTAACCATCTGTACTGCAAGCTGTGTCCTAAGAAAGACAATACTGCATTATGTCATAGGTAGTCCGATGAGACAGAACACAGTCCCGTGTGATCAGAAAGGAATATTACAAAGATATTGGGTAAAACTTAACTTCCAGCTTAATGATACGGCCTTTATGATAGATTGAAGTATATCAATATTAAAACGTTATTTTTATAGTTAGTTTGAACAATTTTTGCCCTAAAATTTAAGAGCCTGCGCAAGATCAGTGTTTAAGACAATAGATTCTAAATTATTACATTTGTTATATTTTCAAATGAATAAAACACAATAAATATATTAATACACAATTGAGAGTCGAAGCATCCCTCAACATCTAATACACTCTTTTGAATTAAGAAGTCTGAAATCATCCCTATTTCTTAGAAATAAGGATCAAATTCATCTGAAATGAACGTGCAAACACAAAATTTTTTTATACATGCTTTTATTTTTGGCGGAGATAACACAAATTATGGTTAAAAATTTTGATAAGTTTTGAAATAATGTCAAATTTTCTGCATTAAATAAAGAAATTGTGATCGGTTGTTATGGTCTTACTTAATCTATGTCTCCGGGTTCTTTGTAAACTGAGATATCAAAGAATTCGAGGATCCAACTTAATGAAAGAAAGGGTTTCTGAACTAATAATAATAATAATAATAATGGATCTTTATTCTGGAAAGACTCAGAACTTATGATCTGCTCTTACGTCTAATCATTTAAAACATTTACATTTTAAAATACAAGGTGAGAACAATTATCTATTGTGCTATTGATATATTTTTAACAAAACTTTTAACAAGATTCTTAACAAGATAAATAGAATAAATTCATATTAACAAACGTAAAATCTTGACATTTTATGCTTTAATTTCACTCCACAACATAGAATTATTTACGATTCCAGCTCAAGTTTCTAATTAATAAAAAGGATAAGGCTATTTTAGGTTATGGTAATATACTTAAATTAACAACAAGTATATATTAATACAAAACCTATTTTAGAATCAACAAGATGATATATGATTGTCTTTTAAATTACAAATTTCTTGATTTACAATTCTGTATTGGTGTACCGATGGAAAAACGCAAAAGTTATTGCGACGTAGTGCAACGCAAACACTCAAAAGAGTTTCAAGACTGTCAGGTATGTCCGTGTGAAATCGTAGGACTACCAAGCAAGGTTGCCAAATATCTGCACCTGTATACAATATTCCTTGTAGTTTAGAAGGCTGTGACACTGGATAAAATCTGAGACACTTTTCATGTCCCGCTAAACACTGATGCTCTCCCGTGTTGCCTATCCTGTATATTGCGACCTGACCGGATATTTCACAAAATGTTATTATTTCGTGGCCAAGAAAATATAACGTTTTTACTGTACCCGAAGAAACGTCATTACTACACCTCATTTTAGATTGTTTAGATATTACCAAGGAGACCACACACAGGAGATGACACTCATGGAGTGGGGGTATGTACGAAAAGCGTCGTCAGCTCACGCGGCAACATGAATCTTCAGCGCCATCTCAACCTGCTTATTGTAACTACTTCAATGGCAGTTCACGCTCCGAGTGTTGCTCAGCTGATGCTCAAGTAATAACAAATTATAACAATAAACATAACAACTGGACAAATGAACATGATATAAACAGAAATAAAACACAAAATATATTTACAAAAAAGTAAAACACAAACATGTTATAATATTGTATTGTATAAACCAGATAGTTTTTTAGTGTCTAGGTGTAAATTCAAACTCCCGTGTGTATATTTTATATATGTATATCATTTTTGATGTACAACGTTTGTAATAATTAACTTCTTTGTACAAAATTAATGTATTCTCCCAATCCTTCAAGTGATCATTATTAATGCAATGTGAGGTAACTACACGTTGTTCTATTTCTTTTGTGTTCTTGAATTCTTGTTTTTAACCCTATTTTTGTTTGACTTACGTAGCTATCATTACAAACTATACATTTTATTTTGTATACTACGTTGTTAGTACTCATGTGATCTTTCTTATCTTTCCCTTTCATTATCAAATTATTCCAATTATTTTTAAATGCTCAAATCAATTTCATATTCTCAAACTTAAGTAACTTATGAAGTGAAGGAGTTATGAACTTATGAGAACTTATGAGACACTGCATAAATCATATTGTTTAGTGGAGGTTGCGTTAGTTGAAGGTAATACAATATGTTTTCAATAATTTTATTAACAAAGTCTGTGTGATGTTAATTAGTGGAAAGTATGTTACGCACTATTTACTAGAATCCAGAACGGCGTAAATCCTCGTTGAAACATAGTGTGCTATTCACAAAAAATAAAAATATTATTCGTTCATGAAAGGTAAGTTTTTAATTATTTATTTAATTAGATTACATAATGCAATTTAATAGTAGTATTATTATTAATGATTATTTAATTAATTACTTAAATAATAATTATTAATAACTATTAATAAAAATAATAAAATTAATAACATAATAATAATAATTTACCTAAGAAACTCGAAAAATTTGCCACTCGTGTACTTGATACAAGTAAAGCACTAGTGCAATACATTTAAACGCACATGGCCCTTGCCCATGGAGAAAAATGAATTTGAAGTAGTTACAATAACCAGCGTGTGATGGCGCTAAATATTCATGTTGCCGTGTGAGCCAACGACGCGATAAAGTAATATTAGAGTAGGACGGGAAAGTAAGTGTGTTCTGTGGGGAGTTCTGTCAACTAAATCGACAACCACGCTGCGGGTGACCAGTATCAAAACTACTTGGTCGTTGAGTTAGCAGGTCTAGCAGTTCTTTGTGTATGTACGTTCTTTATTCATTGCGGAAATAGTTCGCTTCCATTAGTTTTATTATTTACCTTCCAAATTCTAACTGGTCACCCAAATTAGTTTTGATGGAAAGCGAAATAAAGGAACGATGAAAACAGATACTTCAGTAATGTACATACAAAATGTGTTTTAAGAATAATGATACATATTACATCATTTAGACATATTCAATAACACCAGAAAAAATTCCTTAATATTGTAGAACATACACAAAGATATAGGGAAACGTTTGAAATAAAACTGGAATAGACTCTATAACATTGAAAAACATATACAATGACATGGAGAAACATACCGGAAAACTTGACTTTTTCGTTTTACGAAGTGAAATGGCAGGAACGCTTTCACGAACTCGCTCCATTCGCGTTATCTTCGCTGTTTATCATTATAAAATACATCTACGACCTACTTCATCTCGCTAATTATTGAACGTCTCCAAATTTGGTGAATTTTTTTTATGAAGTTCATGACGGATCTGGAAACACAACTTCCTGCAACAGTAACTCTCTCTGGTGAAGACATACTATAACTAATAGAGGAACTCCGCAGAGACGTCACTACGTATAAAACACCAGTGCCTCTCAAGGTGTAGACGCGCAACTGGCCGAGCTGTTATTTTACTTCATGGACGAATCTTGGCACACAACAGAAAAGGCTACCCCACTCCATGAGTGCCATCTCCTGTGTATAGTCTCCTTGATTATTACATACTTATTTTATTCGTTATCCATTTTGTTAGGTTGCTGAGCTTTGAATGCCACAAACTTATACCACGTTTCATAATCAAAATCAGGTTGTATATAATGCATACAAATTACAATTTTGACACGAAAGGATATTTTACAATAACGCTCTTTTTATAGTTATTGACCGGATAACTATCTTAATATATACAATTTCATTTCCTTTTCAAATTAACATTTGCTAGTAAGATAGCTCTCAACTCATTTCATTTTAAAAAATTGCCGGAGATTCCTTCCTCGTCAAAAGATCTTGTATTTCCAAAATGTTTTTGCCATATTTCAACATTTTTTCTTGTTAAACGAAGACTAATTTCCCAACTGTTTTAGGTATTTTCTTGTTCATACAATCTCAGTTTGATTGTGTTTCTTCTATATCTTTGCGCGTAATAATAATAAATGGGACTTCTTGATAAATTATCCCAACATCATCTTAACTTGATCAAATAGCTTTCTGCTTCAATATCAGTTGCTTAAGAAATGTATCTCTGTATTGTTTCTACATGCTTGGAAGAATTTCATTTTGGTTCTGTTTATCGGCTCTTTGAAAGAATGTAGCTGTATATTTCTCCTGGTTCATCCAAATCAATATGCCATGTATTTACATCATGAAAAATCGTGTGACAATTTCCTTACTTCTTTCTCAACCACTTTTGGTGAAACCGAGCCATGTAAGGATGCAAGGTTCATATAAAAATTAATGAGACTAAATTTGGAGGAAATGTATTGAGCATAGAGCTTCAAACCATATATACTTCAAAATAGGAGTGTTTGGTGTCAATGATATTTCCACGCTGGGAAACCGGTGAAGTAGTCTTTTCCGGAATGGCCTTCAAGCAGCGCGTCGAAACCGCCCTGACTTCAACTCCGGTTCCATTGTGGTGACTTTTGAGGTTTTCCTATTTCGAGGGAACAGAAAGGATACAACTAAGGCCACATCTAGAGTGTAGGGGTGTTGGGAGTGCGTTGTGATTTCATTCTGAGCTTGGTAATCGCTGACCAGGTGTGACGTGGCGCATTGTCATAATATAACTTCCAATTGACCCGCCCTTGAACCTTTTCAGCACAAGACAATGAGTATGACTATGATCAGGTCATTAGAGCATTTTCCTTGACGAACGGGTGTTGTTGTTTGTCATTCGCCACTTGTCTGGGTTGTACTAAAAAAAACAACAGTAGATATACTTCCACTCCCGAACACTGGCTGGATCATGGCCAATATCTCCGTTGTCGATTTTCCGATGTCCTGACGTAACACTGTTTGACAGAATGTTGCATTTTTAAGCTACGTCCGACCTTATTGACAAGTGTTCAACAAAACGACTATACGGGCTGCATGGAATATAAAAGAGCATTTAGTGTGATTTGAAAGATTTTTTAGAAGACGTTCGATGGAACGTATAGTTTCATCTAATAAAGTAGGTCTCTTCACATTTGATACAGACTTTGTATGAAGCTGTATGTTAACATATATATGATTATGCCAAGTGAGTCATCGCTGAAATTCACACACTTTGAACAAGTTGAGTGATTCATCTGAATTGTTGGCTTTCTCTGAAAAATTTCCTCTAACACCATTGGTTTATTCAAATTTCACGTCATGGAGTTAAAAAAATAGAAGAAATCATTGGATATAATATAATCAGATTTATTAATTACCAGCTCTTTTGTTGATTATATTTGCAAACTGCACTACTCAATTTGGACGAGTACAGGAATTACATTAATATCACGCAATCCTCACCACATCGATACGCAATCGATAGATGGTCAAGTCGTGACGTCACGCAATCGATTGCACCAATCGAACAGGCTACCGGGAGCACAAAGGCGAGAGCTTGAAAATCAAAGGTGCTTGCATTCGAAACTGCTTCGCTCTCCAACCTTGTCAGAGGACACACTTCGCTTCACATCACTATTATCGTGGGCCGGAATTCTATCCGACGTTTCCTGGTTTCAACTCTGCATCACTACGCTGCTGAAGGCATTTTCGTCCACAAGAACATATTGCTTCAATACTTTGGATTTCGAATCTACACATCAACTCAACTCTACTTTCACCATCATGTTGGCTTGCTTTCCAGGATCATTTCATCTCATCAGGATCTCTCTTGGAAAACCAGTATTATATTTCTTCATTACTTTCATAGCATGTTTCATTAAATTGTTTTTTCTTGTTGGCAATCACCATTGCATATTCCACCTCATCCTTTCTTCATTCTACACTGTTACTACACTTATTCCATGTGCTGATAAACTAATAAATTTGGCTTCACAAGGCAGTTTTAGATAAATTGGATGAACAGTGATTTAAAATCTCTTATTGCTTTCGTTTGCTGGTACATATGCCACGAGATTAAAAACGTCACTCTCCATCTTTTACCACACATGTTTATGTATTACTATTACATAAGCGTAATATTGACACTATAATATTTTGGGAGAATTAAAATGGGAGAAAATATGAGAAAGACGTAGTTGCTTAAATGATATGCGTGAGTCATTTGTACTTTGATTTCACTCTCTTAATAAAACCGACATTTTATTTCCTGTGGCACATGTTCTTCAAATGAATGTGGATCATCAGTAAAATTAGAAACATTTCATTAATTCTTTCTCTCAATTTTTCTCGTTACTTAGTCCCAAAATATACAATTTTTCAGAACATTTATCGTAATAATGTATGAATCAAGAGAGTATCTGTTCAAAACTTCTGTCACAAAACTGATACAAAGTGTTGTTGATTTTAAAACATCCATTTAAGAGTCGATCAACTGAACTATTCACCATCCCCAAGGGCTATAAGAACGCGCTCTGCTCGTTAGCATTTTGCAACGTTAACCCGAATGCAAGGGACGTAATACATAACGACAAGGCATTGTCCATTTCAACGAATGCGCTCCGGAGTCCGCAGTCATGACAAATAAAAAAAACTGATGGTAATTTCTTGCTGTGGCCAACAGCGTTTTTGGAACACCACCTTTTTTTCATTTTTTATTCAATATAACGTTTGGATGAATGTCTATCTCTCAAACCAATTATCAAATCCGAGGAAAATAAAAATTTAAGTTAACAATATTCATGTACAACTTATAAAAACTATTTAACTTTTTAACTAGTGGAACAACGCTATTGAAAGTATTTATCAAGTCATGTCCTTCGTTATTATATTGTATTTATCATTTGATATCTGACATACCTTTATTGTCAAACTACCATGCTTTAGTTTTATTTTACATTACTTATACACATTAAATGTAAAGAACTTTTATGCGATAAAATTTATAAACATATTTTTTTCTTGGGGCTTTAGGACTCGCCAACGTCAAGGTCATCAGAGCCCTTATATAAAGATAGGTTGTCTTATCTGAATGTTTATTTTAAGATTGACATGCTTTATAATATAGAACAAATCATTTAATTCCTTGATGGGAATGATGAATTTAATTTTCTTTAAAGACATATATTTAATTATATTTTCTCTTACACTTAAAATAAAGTGAGTGGACCAATTATTTATTATTTACGTATTCAATACAAGCATTCGTAGAAACAAATATTAATACGTATATTTAAAACAAATGAATTTTAATTTACTGAATATTATTATTGTAATCTAAATAATATAACACAAATACGACTCTCTTTTTAGAATTCATTTCTCCATCAATGATCATAGTTTAGCCATACTCACATTTTCTGTTCAATCAGTTCACGCAGGGAAAATACATTTTACGAGTTCCTGGCAAACATCCCAAAAATCAAATTCATCTCAGGATTTCAATCCGGATGCTTTGCGGAAGGGGATGCATTAACTCCTGGAAATCTCCTCTTGGGGATAAAATTGCGCGCACGTCACCGTCTCCATCCCCACGCGGCGAAATAATAATAAAGACGAACTCCTTTCGTGCTGTGCGAAATGAAAAATGCCAGGAAAAAGAGGAGTCTTGGGAAAGTGAGAAAGTTGGAGAGAGACGGGAAGAACGCTTGAGAAGAGAATATGGCGTGTATTGAAATGGGAAGGTCTTATGCAATTTTCATTATTTGAATATCATCACTACCTAGGGTTATTTCTAGATTTAGTTTGTCCAGTTACACAATGAGCATTTTTATCTTACAACGAATATTAATAAAAAATGCTTTCTTTGCATTAGATTTTTGGAAAAAATTGAGTGCTCGTTTTGAATTGGAATATAATTAAAGTGAAAGTCACAGACCTACCAAGGAATTCATTTTGGGATGAGGGAGAGCACACATACATGTAGTATATACTATATATATATTAGGAGAGTGGTTTTCTTTTTTTTGTTGGGGCTTTAGGGCTCGTCAAGGAGAGTGGTGTCAGCACGACAGTCGTAGAGGAAAATGTGGATGCAATATTGTGGTATATTCCTAACGTTCTGGAAGAGAATAAACATGAATATTCGGAAAGACAGTTGTGCATTTAGAGGAAAAATTCCACGAAGTTTTAAGTATTCAAAGTTTTACCGCTAAGTTAAAAATTTTGTCTGTGAAGAAACAGGGTTAGAGAAACTGCGATACGAGTTTTGGTGACGGAGTGAGAAACGAATAAACAAGATGGGCACATATGGATTTTTAGTCGTAAATTCTTGTTTTGTTTGGTTATCTATTTCTTTACGTCTTTTTTTAACTCAAAAGTCTTGCTTTCTTCCATCTACTAATAAAATTGATAAATATTAATATTTTCTTTCTCTTTTTAGTATAACAGCTAACGTCGAAGATTGCGTCGAGTTCAGGAGAAGAGTGATATACTACTATTTTTGCTTCATATGGTTACATTTTACGAAATAAAGACAAAAACAATTATCCATTATGAAAGAGATAAGATACTTACCTCGTCTACTTTATCTCCCCATTGTATTAAGATTTTAATTTTTTTAAACTCATGTAAGAAATGTACAGAGAGCATATGTTAAGTTTAAATCATTGTATTTTTGAAGAAAATTTCCCTGACTGCTTCGTACTAAGTTACGTGTGAAATTTAAATTACATTTTGAAAATGTTATACATGTAATTTCTTTCTATATATGCTATAGTACATTCTTGAATAGGATAGATTTAACATAGTTTTGTTATTTCCTGTTTTCTTTTATGTGATTTTACATCTGACGATTTAGTAGTGCCTGAAAGTGGTTTAAAGAGTGTTTTTTTTCTCAAGTACAAGACCGTGTGCAGTAGTTGTAAAGAATGATTTATGCGAAATTATATTATTATTACTAGTTTATTCATAAAAAATTCAAGGTTTTTGTGTGTGTTTTTACTTGTAAAGTAATTTTTTTTTCATTTTATTTAGTCTTGGTAAATATTACAAAGTAATATTTTTACGATATTTTTACTTTCATTTAACTTTTCTAATGTGAAGGTTAGAACGTCGATTAAATATCACATATATCAACATGTGCTGTACTATTTTATTTTTAATCTTTGAAATCAATAAAATTGATGTTCATTCGAGAATTGTATAGTAATATTACTATATGTTACGACCTAGAATAAACAAATTACTGTATGTCCCTTCTCAACTTTTCTGCCGGGGTTTAAACTTCATCAGGTGTTTACATATATGTGCCTTCAAGAAATAGGTAACCAACTGCGTTTTTTGAAAATGTGAGATAATCTATCAAAAATGTTTCCGTTTTGATAAATTTCATTCGTATTAGTCTAAACGATGTAAAAACGTTTAATCTTCTCAAATCAAGCAGAAAAAAATTGCGTGCAATCTCTAAAAGTCCAGCTAAGAATATATTTAAAAGGAAAAATTAGGTTACTTATTATACAGATTTTCTTATAAAAGCTAGTTTCTTACATGTATAAGAGTAGAAACTTAAGAATTTAGATAAATGGGGTAAAATAATAAAAGTTCGATGAGTGAAGGTAACCAGGTAACTATTTGTTCTTACACGTAACATTTTTCATGGTAAAAACCATCAATAATTTTGTTTTTTAAATAAAATATAATTTTTTATCTTAGCTACTAATTATTAGAAGAGCATATTATGTCAAAGTTTAATTTCAATGTTAAAATAGAAAAAAAAATGGGGAACTTTAAACATATATTACTCGAAAAAAAGTACACGTATCTTGTTATTGCTGGAAATCACAGATATATAATGCAGTAGACAAAAAAATCTGTCTGAAAGGTGAAGTGTGAAATAAAATGCAGTAATTTATCTATAAGTGTCATAAAATTTTATAATTTAATAAGATTCAAATGACTCTACTAAGTGTATTGTAATTAAATACTTTAAAAATATATTTGGATTCTTATGATTTATTTTTTAGTGAAACGAACTTATTTCAAAATTTACCTTTGGAATATCTCTCCAAAATAATATGAAAGAGAACCAAATGCAGAATTTAATAACACTCCATCACATTGAAAGAAAATTTAATTCTCTTATTCACTGCGTGAAGTATCAAATATCCAAAGAAATTTAATTACTATCAAAGACAAACTCTTTGTTGTGGTCTCAATAACTTTCATCCACCACGCTCAAACAATAATCAGTTTAGACTGAACTACGTATCTTTGAGGAGGACAAAGCGCGTTTGATGGAACAGGTACGTAAGATAACTTTACAGCAGCAGGAATATAGAGTGAATACGTATTAAGAAACATTTCTGGCACAAACTTGTGACGCAGTTTTAATTTGGATATAGCTTTCAAATTTTTTGAAAACAAAATTTTATGGACAAATTGAGTAAAACTTTTTGTTATATTTCATAGTTATAATGAGTAACAAATTCTTCTGAATGAAATGACGAAGGAATTGCATTCTGTGTGATTTATGAAAAATAATTAATGAAATTCATTATTACATGGTTAAGCTGGATAATGCAATACATTATACCGAAATGAAGCGAGTGCTCGTAATAATGAGACTCATTATGTTTGTGGAGTCATCTAAACAAATATTATTCACAGTGATATTAATATTTTCTCCGATAAAATATATATTTTTTTGTTTTATCATTTCAATTAAAATTTTAGCAACTTTCCAACTTAAACCATTTTATAAAATATTTCTTTCTTATAGAAATATATTTCTTTCTTGATAAAAATAATAATCAAAAATGATCTGCGCTGCGGAAATTTTTCCCATTATATTTTATCGTTGTATTTCCTTATTTATGATTCATTTTCATTGTAGGATACGTGTTGAATAAAATTGTTTAATTCGTTTCATGGTGTTTAATTTTCGTTATAATTTGACTTTCGAAGAATATGAACATCATTCTACTATCCAATTGCCAGTGATTAACATAGTATAATTTTGTCATTTTTACCTAATTACTCCGCAAAATTGGATATCTATCATATTTATGTCAAACCATAGTACCCAATTCCAATAACTTTGTAATTCGGTTTCTATTATAATGAATAAGAAATATTCAACTACACTGTCATTTTATAAAGTTATTCATTAAAAATCGAATAAAATGAGCATTGAAATGAAAAATAAAACATTTCTGTTTTAGTATATTCTAACGTTATATAAATCTAGTCAGATTAATTTACTGTGTCTCAACAATAACAGTAGGAAACAACTTAATAGATCCGATCACTTTGCACGGACGACCAACCACGTCTAACCTCAATGTGTAATTTGCTGCCTTTAAATCTGAAAATTCTTTTTCAATCAAATCAATATTCTTTTATATTGTCATTTTATGAAATACAAAAAATGAGTTGTGAAATGAAAAATAACATTTAGTATTCTAGTATATTCTAATATTAGAGATTATTTTAGTGTTTCTGAACAACAAGCTTATGAACGTTGTTTTTCCTTTTTCTCATGACCGAATAGAACGTTCTTCGCCCGAGAGCAGAAACTATAAATCAAGTGGTTTTGTGGCGCGAGGGAGCGGTGGGATTCCAGCGCCTTTCGCCGTTCTCCGTGCAGCTGGATCTTGCGCTCAGCCGAGGCTCTAAAGGGCGCACCGCTCGACAAATGAGCAGCGTGGGCGATGGACCTCCGGCGTCTTTTAAACGGACGAGCGGCGGACGTCGGAAACACGGAAAGCAGGATACACGAGCAGGGGTTAACTCTAGAAGCAATCTGCAGAAAAAGAGCGGGCTGATAGAATTTCACGTTGTACGGGTAGGTGAATTTAGGAATGCAAGACGAAACACAGAATAAGATAAAGAGAACAAAATGGTATTACTGTCTGATATACAAAGTATATAAAAAGTGTTGAAATCATGAACATGTACCCATTTTGGATGTCCCTGATACCGAAAAATCTTCTTTAGAATAACATCCGTCCGTCTGTGCGCAGCGATTTTGGCTAACCCAATGGGTCAACTTCGTTCACTTTTCGAATAGTATCAGCTTGTTGTTGATACAAGCGTTCCAATTTTGTAAATTTTTGTATAAAAGTTACGTCATATAAAGCTCAAAGAACATTTTGTATTTAAAAAAAAAGGTTCCAAGTTTTTCCTTTAATATTTATGTACAGAAAGTATAATTAATATTTATTTCGTCCGCATGAGCGGTGTTGGTAGTGGTTGACAAAGACATAGTAAAATAATATCTCTCTGTTCCAGCACCAACTCAGTTTGTTGTTCCAAGAGTTTAGAAAATTATTTACAAAGATTCATATTCTAAACAGAGGGAAAATGCAGCTTTCAAAAATGAGATGGAAGATGTGATAAAATTGATAAAAGAATCGAAAACTATCTCCACATACGAGATTCCATGTTGCTGAATGTCTACATACTGTTCTCTTTTTATTTACGTAACATTTTTTTTCAATGTTTGTGGCCGAGACTTTAAAACGAACATGAGAATTATGTGCAATGTTATTACACCACAGATTTTTTTTTTCATTGAAATGAACATAAAATGAACCGAGTTCTATGTAATTTTTAATACGAAATTGTTGTGTGATAATTTCTTTAAAAGGTGTCTTGATTTATACACAGTCATTGTGACACAGATTTGCGATTGTAGATATTTGAGATGAACGCTAATGCCAGTGATTAAGAAAATTCGATAAAAAGTAGGAGACAGAAGTTCGAAAAAGTTTTCTCGAGAGAAAATCCAACCTCGCAAATACTGCCATTATGATAACGCGGAAGAGTCTGGCAAAAACTTTTGTAGTTAAATGGAGCAAATTAAGTTAGAGTGGAGTTAAATTTTGTCGTATACCGAGTTAAGTTACCGAAATAAAAAGAATAGAACTATGCTGGAGGATCCGTATTAATAGCATAAACAAGAAAACCAATAAGAGCAAACGGAGTCTCGGTGGGTTTCTTGTTGAAAGCTGGCGGTTGGCAAATGTGTGGGCGGAAGCCGGTGGTTAACTGGAGACCCAGTTCCCATTTAGGCGAGCAATGGCTGACAATGATTCACTCCACGACTACCTAATGAAATTTATTCTCGCAAGTTTCCCGAGAGCTTGTCGCTAATCGGGAGGAAGTACTGTCGTTCTTCTTCCACGGTTATTTTTTCTCTTCTATAATACTAAACAAAAGATCCCGATCCCGAGTCGGAAGACGATTTTAAAGAATACGTCTTCCTTTAATGTAAAGAAACACGACTGGAAAGAACTAGGACGAATAATTACCAACAGTATCGGAAGAGAGATGACGTGGAGGGTATTGCAAATGGAGGAGAGAGAGAGGGGGGGGAGGAGAGACAGCGGAGTAGTCATGTGATGGAAATGGGTTCCATTGAAGAAGCGATCTATTGTCGTCTTTACATCAAAGACAAAAGGACATCGGTGCTTTGGGCCACACTGCTCGCGAATGGGTTTCGTGTTATGAAAGGACTGCCGTTGGTATTGCTTCGAGAGAGAATTTGTTTAAGATATCCGAGTCCAAAGCGAGAAATGGCTATTATTTCACTGAATGATTGTAATATCGAATTGAAGTTCTCTCTTCCTCTCAGAGAAGATGGCTTTGTTACTACACATAATCCATCGTAGTATGCTTTTTTGTTTTCTGTTTTGCATTTCTAATATATTCTCGCAGCATTCAAAAAAATCATTTAAAATTGTATTATATAACTACTAATGAATGAATTAAATCCTGAACACTTCTTGCGCCTTTAAATATTGTTTCAATTCAAATTTTTTATACCAGACAGAACATCATTGCTACAAAAATATTCATAAGTGCCTGTATTTTTATACTATCGGTACTGAATATAATAACAATAATAAATCGCATCATATTTATTTATATTACTAACATTTTTATTGATCCTGTGTAAATGACGCAGTAGAAAATAACAATTTACTGACAGCGTGGTCCAGTGGTAGCGTCCTCGCTGTCACGATCCCGCTCCCGCTAAGCGGAAGAGTGTGGGTTCAAGCCATGCTCGGCCGAACGAGGTAAAGTTTTCAGCTAGGGTCTTCATCTCCTACTTCAGAGAAATGCCGATTCTATACCATAAGTTCTACGGCAACCCAACACCTATCCTTCCCAATTCCCCTACGTCCAACTGTTAGGTAAAAGAACAGGTCTCATGACCTGAACTTCGCCAAAAGGCATAAAATAAATAAATGTGCGTAATATAATCCTGTTTTAAGAATGCTGTGTTAATATTGTGATGTGATTTAAAGTACTATTAAAAGTAATTTAGTCAGCAGTTGATGAAGTATATCCAATTTAAATATACTTAATTTAGATTATTATTCTTTATAATTCATAACTATTCTACTCGTCTGTTCAATGTCGTGGTGAGGATAGTCTTCCTCTGCCACTATATCGACTTGATAACCATCTTCTTTCCTTTCCTTGGGTTTCCCTATTGTTCTTGCAGATGTAGACAGATCGAATACTCTTTCAGCTCTCTGACATGAGGATGCGTTGTCGTTTATCATTCGTGACACGCACCCACCCAGGATACCTCGTGTCATCAACAAGAGCTGTAAGGGATTGATGTCAGCCCTCGTGAGGTGTAAGAACGCTGCATCGGACGTAGTGATGGAGGCTCGTGATATTTGCAGTTGGAACCTCTTTTTATCTAAATGACGGTTACATTCAAGTTTGCAATTTAAAGAATTTATTGAAGTTATAAATGTGTGTAAAATCAACATTTAACGATCGAACTGAATCCAGAAGTTTTTACATGAACCTTTTAGTCATTATTTTTTGCAATATGTGTGACATGTTAAAAGGTTCTATTCGAAATGAATTTGAAATTTTTAATATCTGGACGACTCAGATTCACTTTTATTCTATACGGGCTTAACTGTTTCAACACTTTCGAGACATTGTTTAGTCAATATTGTTCATAAGAAACACCATTTGTGCGAAAATAAAATCAATTTATGCGATTTATCGAATGTCAAGTACAGCATAGTGGAATAATTACTTAATTTAGTTCAACTGCCTTAACTTCCCTCCCGAAAGTTATCCTACGTTTCATTGGCAGGCCAACGCCCCATCCACCTCGATGCCCAATGGAACACCTTGTCTTATTCCATCGTGAGTGTTCAGATATAGAGAGTGTAGAAAATATATTTTACTTTCCGATTTGCGTAACCCACCGGCCAGTTTTGTCCAAATTGTTCATGTGCAGTATTTTTATGTTGATAATATGTTATTGGATTTCACCTATCAATAAAATGTTAAAATGCGTCTATAATATATTTTAATGACACAAGCGCATATAATAGGGCTAAGAGTGTCATTCTTGCATGAGGAGAGGTTTTTAATTTTTTTATTATATGAGTAACTTGTTCATAACAGGGGCGCAGTGAAGCGGGAACCAGTGCGAACGTTTGAAAAGTTTGAAAAGCACTATATTGTCTTTTTAATATATATATANGTCTGCATAACGTACAGCATCTCATCCCGGGTAGCATACCAGTCGAATGCTTGTCTGGTCCTCCCGAGACAACACACGACGGTGGCAGCGGCGACGGCGGCTTCTTGCAAAATCAAAACGTTTGTAAAATCTTAATTATTCGTCCAAATTTTAGGACTTAAAGGCGGCTGTCCCTTTCATAAATGCGCAAAAGCAAATGCACCCAATTGGATTAGCTTTCTTTTTTTGCACATAAATTATTCTCTTTAGTTGAAGACTTTTTACGCGTCTATTGTCAATAACTTTCTTGATGATTTAGGTTAACCTTTTTAAGTAGACATGCTGTCGCGGAATTTTTTTATAAAACTCTGAGGTGAACAATATTTTCATTCATAGTTGTCACCTACCTCTAACCGTTTAGGCAGCGTTAGTGAATATACGTCTCCGAAGATTGATTTTTCCCCGACTTGATTGTGTTTATTGTTATTGTCGTTATCGCCTATTACTTGTGATACCTAATGTGACAAAAATATACTGAAACCTTGCCAGAGATATAAGATGAATGTTTGTTTGTTAGTTCTTCATGCTTTCTTGCACGTACCTTTCATGCGATTCACGTGATTCTTTTTTAAAACATAGATATATTTTTTAAATACCAAATGACATGGGGAAAGTCA
Source organism: Laupala kohalensis (assembly GCA_002313205.1). NCBI lineage: Eukaryota > Metazoa > Arthropoda > Insecta > Orthoptera > Trigonidiidae > Laupala > Laupala kohalensis. Next base: position 20,425 of record NNCF01130482.1, read on the forward strand.
AAATAAAATGACATGGGGTGCATGCCCTATCTGATTAACAATTCATCTCCCTCCCAATCGAAATGTATTAAGGTAATGGTGTTACTCCGATGCTTCATTGCCAATCGTCCTATAATCCCTTATCGGTTTTTATGCCTTCTCTTGTGCTTCCCTCGCTCTCTTTATTTTCCTTCCGATCTCATCCTCTCATGGCATTTCCTATCTCCAAGACACCGTTGGCTACTTGTGTCGTACATCCCCTTCTCACACTAGGGATCGCTTAAGGGCCACTAGCTACATACCATCGTTCACCCGAGGTGCATATGAGCAACGCAGGGCGCGTCTGGCATGCGACGTTGCCACCCTTCCCTCCCACCCCAAGCGATGCCTTTCATTCCTCGCGCGCCCTAAAGCCACGCATTATTGATGTTTTATGTATTTCACTCTCATGCACCACCACCGAACTATTTGATACTCGATACTTTGGTGCTAGTTAATGCGTTTGAAATATGGATTGGTTTATTAGTAATACTCTTGTATTAAATATGTTAACGGCATCAAAAATTCATAATTATCTTAAATGAATAAATCAGTTTGAAAATCACTCACCAAAATGTAGCTAATATTAAGTTATTCTTAATATACTTTTATGAAACGACTTTTACTACCGTGTGGTAGTTACTAAAAGTGTCGTTGTGGAGGATTAAGTAAACCTACTGACAAAGAATTGTATTTTACGATATTCATTCTTCTAGACTACAGACTAAAGCGAAAATGTTGAGAACTTTCTACTGTCATACTGATCAATATTCAGAACTCAATACTTATTTTGTACTGGCAGAGGATACAACTTTTACAAGAGAAACAAAGTGAATGAATTATATTCAACAATAATCTGGAAATCTTAGGTTATTTTTTCGTTAACAGAATAAACATACTTCCAACTTCGTCTGTTCTTTATCTTGAAATCTTAAGATATAATTTTTCATGTTTATCCATCAAACGTTTATTTTCGGAAGAACTGAAATCATGACGGAAAAGTAAAAATTGAACACTCTCGAATAATACAGTTGTTAATTAACTTATACTCTTTGGGTTATGAGGATTGTTTTGCATATTTTTCATTTATTTGATTATCGTTCATTTAATCACCTCGTGTAAACAAAGTCATTTCAGGGTTTATTTTCCATAATTAATCCCTTATTTTCTTCTTCTCTGTTCGTGTTTTCTTGTTTATTCTTGCGTAAAGTGTACATCTCGTAACCTGCACATTTCACATTTCCAGTTCTTCATATATAATACATACCCTTCTGGTGTCTAAAGAAATTCACCTTTTAATTCCATAGTGACTCGTAACAATTCTAGTTCACACATATCTCTCAAAAAGTACATATTTCTCTTGGGTAACAATTACTAATGTCTTGTTGTTTATATTCAAAATATCTCGTTGCTAAATTCACTTAAATGGTCAACTCTTCCTTAGAATTTCCATACAATTTGCATTCTCACATTAATACTTTTCATCTTCCCCACACTTACATGATAAGTCAATGTCTTTCCCCATCCTTTTTTCATATTATACTTTATTTTGCTATACATGCAATGAGGAAATGCATACGTGAAATTTATTTTTTTAATTTATCCTCTGTTACAGAATGCTGCTCTTCATGCTGCAGTTATTGGACTTCTGCAGGACGATGAGAAATACTCCTTCTTGTAAGTTAAATTTCTGACAAAATAATTCTTGATATTTCAATTTTATTTTTGTCTGCGTCAAACCTTTCAAATCAATTTCAAATTTACAAATGTGTAGTTCTGTTTACGACACATAATACAAAAATTAACTTTTAAATAACGTTAAGTGTAAGAAACGTAAGAAATTTTCCTCGGATTGAAGGATTTTTGACAACACAATATACAATGAAATAGAAATGGAGAACTTGTATAAACCTAATATTTGTGCATAAAAAAGGAAATTTGTAATATTTTTAAAAATATTTAATTTTATTACTCAACAAATTTATATGTATTTTATATCCATCACGTTCGATGTTTCTGATATATTTTTCTTTTTTATGTAGTTCACTAATATGTTTTATGCAACAATGTGATAAAATTTCATTTTATATAAATATAATTTACGTTACTATAACTTCAATATTTTTTTTTCCATATTGGTAGTTCAGAGTTATGCGATAAAGTAAGAAATGAAGCACGAAATACATGTTTATTCTAATGATATCCAGAAACATTTACTTGTAAACTGCTTTTCCAACTTCTTTTAACAGCATTCGAGTATATAATTTGACCGAAGGTACGTTAGCTTCTCTACCAAACCAATCTACCTCTGATAAAATTATATAATTATCCTGAAATGTTTTAATCACCACGCGTAGGAAACTTGTGCTCGCATAGCACTCACTTCTCCTGTCTGACGACAGCTTCCATACCGAGGATAATTTGAGGATGGTGTCCTCGCCTAATAAATGGACCGCCCCTCCTCTTCTTCGTGAGGTAATTACGCCTGAGGATGTGGCGGCGCAGTTTGCGTCGCTAACATATCGTCGCTTGCGTACGGGAGCATTCGACGCCTCCTCTTCTGCCGTCGCTCGCTACACGCTGCTTAATAGCACCAGATTCGATTAAGCGAAATTCTGGTCCACTCCGACTCGACTTTGCATCTACCGCCCTTCTCCATTTATGTTTGACGGGAGGACGCGGGTCTTCCCTTCACTAATAATCTTGGAATTTCCGTTGTGTAGCGACAAAAATGACAGCATAAACCAGACGTTTTGTTCAAATATGTTTGAAGTGCACACTGTCTTACCTCAGAAATAAATACACATCGTTATATACAGAGAAAGAATACACAATGAATCGTTAGATACAGAGAAGAAGTTTCATTCATGATAATACGATTTATGCCAAGACAAATACAAATGGGAGTTTGAATAAACGCACTGACAGAAAATCTATCTAACATTTGAATTTAAATGTTTGCGTGTTTCTGCTTTTTTGTAAACGTATTTTGTTTTTATATTTATTTTTAAAATCATGTTAAAATATTCTGTTGCTACGGTTATGTTTCTTGTTACATTTTGTTTACACCCGACGACGACTCAAATCTCAAGTTCAGAAAAACAATGTTTCAGAAAAACACAATGAAAATGTTTTGATCATCCAACGAAGGTCGTAAGTCGTAAATTGTTTATTTATCTATACATCAATATGGCTACGCCAAAGCGAATTTTCCTTTTTTTGCTAATAAATTATTTATTTAAGATAGAAATCCTTTGTTACGCTTAAAAATAATTATAACCCACCGAAAGTGACCATGTCAGTATACGCATGTTCTCGTATATCAAAGTCATAAGTTTTGATTAATAATCAAATCGTTTTTTGTTTGTTTTTGTATTTCTTTCTTTTCACTTATAAACAAACCTATAATATACAAGCATCAGTACACATGCATAAGAGTAATTATATTTCATTGGTGTGTCGTTTATAAGCCAAGCTACTTGCGAAAAAGAGGTTGGATTTTAAGGTTAAGCAGCCGTGAAATATTTAATATAATCTATCGGGTCGAGTAACCATTGAATATCGACTAATTTTTATCTTTGTGCACTCTAATAAGTGTCATAATTTGAATGATTGCAGTGCGATATGAACAAATAATATTATTTTTGTTATATGTTTATGTAAACTGATTTATATTGAACAAATTTCACAATCTATAACGTTTAATTATTATGAAAAAGTAATAAAATTAAGCTATAACTTAAATTAGATAACCACAATTTACAACATTCCTAATGTGAGCATGAATGCGCTGAATTAAAACGAAATATTTATTTGACACGCTTTTGTTAGTTAATATTTCGGATGATTTTTCTGCTGTGTTAGTAATAATATTAGTTTTGAAAAATCTAAAATATTCACAGATGATTCAAAGTTTCTTAATTAATATTGTACTGAGATATTTATTATTATTCTTACAATGTTTAAGTGACATTGGCATTGATAAATACAAAATATTAATAAAGTAATTAATACCATCACTAGTTTGCATACTATATTAATACAGTTGTTGAATCCGCTAAAATTCAATAATATTTTGGTGTTCCAAACAAATTATTAATTACTTTTCTACTAAATTATATGAAAATTGATTGTTTGCTTGCTAGGATCTCTCGTCTTTTATAGGATCTTTCGTAATAGAAAATAAATCTTACTTAAAAAAATTCCCCCATAAACCAGTAGACGGAATTTGTAAATTAGAGGTGCGTTTATGTAAATGATAGAGAAAGTATTTCTATAATAAACGTCGAATAGGGTCCAATATAAAGAGTACCATGCCAAAAAACACCATCTCTTTATAGGGTATAATGAAGACGACCAAAATATAAAGAATTATGCCAAAAATTCTTTAATGCCAAAAATTCTTCTCTTCATGAAATTCTTTAATGTCACTCTTTAGTGGAGACTGAGAAACGTATATCAGAAAGTACGTGCAATGACTTTGAACCACTAGTTTATTTCATTATTCTTACCGTCAATTGAGCCTAACCTATGTACATCATGGCAGAATTCATTTCCTAATATAACTTGTTAACTTAACGAGAACAAAACAAGGCCATCCATCTGCCTGCTTATTGTGCGATTCCATTTGGGTAACAATAGCTTTGCATGTTAATTGAATTGCAGCTCTCGAGGTGTTTGTGTTAGCAGGTCTCCCTTTCGAACGGTTCTGGACAGACTGATGAGCGCGTGTGAATGTGTTGTTTGGGGCGGAGTTCGTGACCTCTTTCTGCCTCTCGTCAGAAGTTTTGCTCCTGAAGACTTTCCTGACAAGCTGATAAACTTGTTGGAGCGGTCGTATTAATGGATTGTTTCCGAGATGAAGACAAATTCAAAGGGGAATAGGAGGATCGTACTCCCGCAAATCTTGTAGCTTATCTGATAATGTAAAATTAAATTTAAGTCCATTTTATTTCAATCCACGTTAGCGAGTTAATAAGAAAAAATACTAATAATAAAAAATAATAATTATAAACTCTTTAAAAAAGTCCTGTTGTCATCGCTTATCATCATTCAGTTAAACTACTCTAACTAGACATTAATGCAAATGTCCGGTTCAATTAAAATATGTTTTCTGAATATAAATATATTTTTGTGTATTTGTAATTTATTTGTGTATTTTGATTGCGTATTTTAACAGAAGAATATATAGAGCTCTGAATCCCGATACCCCTTCAACAACTACATTTCATAATTTTTTATCGTTAAAATACTATATACGAATAGGTGCATTTTATTATCCATTTATTAAACATACGTTTCAAAATGTTAAACGACGTTTTATTGGTTAGTTAATAATTATTTGACTCGTATATTTCTCCGTATTTAAAACCCTGCATGTTAACTATTATTATGAAACAAACAAATTCATAACCAAATAAAAACATATTAGGGATTCTTTTCTTTACACACTAGCACAACAAAACGACCAATATTAATGAGCCGTATTATTTAAAAATGATCAGTTGTTAGAAAAGATAATTTGTTGATATCCGATCATTTTTGCCATAAAAATCGTTGTAACTTGTAAATTGTTATTTGTTTGTTTCATCTTAAATTGAATTAGGTTTTATAGAATGGAGGCTACGGTAATATTTGGATTATGATAAATGAAGATCTCATTGAATAAGAAGTTTGTGAAGCTTATTTATTCTTACAATTATATTCTATTTTTGTTCAAAATTCTGTTACTGATAATTTATAATAATTTTCTCCACAAGATAACTTAACTTTTGCTTTTTGTATTTGTGTAATAATAAAATTAATAACGAGGTTCTCTTTTAGAAGAAGGTTTTTTTGAAATATTTAACCTTTAGATATTCATTTATAGACGATCATAGACGTTGGATGTATATTTAATGCATATTTATTGTTATAGTTTGTGAGCAAAAAAAATTCACGGAAATTTTTCTAAGAGTGATTTTCGGGCAATGGAAATATTTTCTACTTGTGAAGGATTCTTATCGTAGATTACTGAATCATTTATATTAATGTATCAATGTGTAAAGATCAGTTCCTTTGCACGATAAAGTTATTAATATGTTTCTTATGGAATATGTATAACATTAAATAGCATGGTTTCAAATATCTAAAATATCACAGGATAAATTTTTTTATTGAAGGTTTTAATAAAATTCACCTATTCAAAGAAATGTTTTAATAAATATCACCTATTTCATAAGTATCGGGACCAAAATAAAATTGTTAGTTTTCCATAAACAAATATTCTTTTAGAAAAATAACATTTTGTTGTTTACAAGTGTGATGGAAATGTTATCCGGAAATGTTCACTAAACCATTCTTTGCACCAATAGTGTCAGATTATTCAATTATTGATACGAGTTAATATTGAATGAGCATAATTTCTTATGTACGACGCATAATTTAATATTATATGGCTTAAAAGTTTGGGGATATTTATGAATATAAATTTTTGTATCATCTTGTTTTGAAGAAAATACTCGTACCTTGGCATGCTAAGTAGTTACAATAATCTAACATTCTGAAAACATGTTAAAATATTTTCTGCGAAGAAATATTTAAGTATTTTGGTAGAAATACCATTTCAAATATAGTGTATATCTATCTCTAAAGATTAGAATTCATGGTAGTTAAAAAATATATTTCATTAGCTAGTGGGTCGGTGTTAAGATTTCGCAATCTGATAAAACACGGTAGTGAGACGAAGCTGGTAACAAAAAAAAATAACGCCAATTGATTATTTCATTATTATCAGTGAACATTGTTTCTTTGTTATTGTTTATTTAAAAAATCATGGATTACATAACTCACATATGAATACTAATATGTACTAATTTTAATCAAAATAGAACATAATTATATTCGCGAATATTGACACTTTCTTCCTCAAGAACAGAATGCACAAAATTTATTGTCGTACTAGAATTCTGTTCTTTTGAAAGAAAGTGTTAATATTTGCGAATATAATTATGTATCAAATGTTATTGATGTTTCATTAACATTTTACTGCAAACTTTATTATTGTGTTAAGTGTATACTCGTGAAAATTTGACACCTTTCCTCAATGAAATAATACAATGCCTCAACAAACATGATCAATCTTCGTGGAAAAGTGTTTGTACCCCTAGCCACGCAGATATAGACAAAATTCATATACTTTATTGTAGTACCACGGCCAAACATAGCAGGTAATTGTTTCCAAAGAAATTTTGAAATAAAAGCAGCAAGACAAACATTGAATCTATTCTATATTCTGCATGAAACTATTAATATTTACTTTTATGTAACAAGTCCATTTCAATTATATTTGTAATACTGCAGATACTACGTTCGCTCATATCTTCTAGTCGTAGGAAAGTTTCACTCGGATTTATATTTAGCATTAACAATTCAAACAGGACAACAGAACAGTTATAAAAGGTACACGACAGTACTCCATAGAGCATTTCGTAACTCGCGTATAATTATCTACGAATTTGTTTGTTGTTTAATACTTTCAAGGCGCGTGAGTGATTCCATTTGTCTGGAATCAAGAAGTCAAGTTACATCGTTTTAAAATAAATGAGCCTAGTAGCTTCTTTTCTTGATATAATTTCTAAATGCTGTTATATCGGAAATGAAATAACTCACCTTTTAATTCTATGAAGTACGATACTTCATTGTTCCGCCTGGTTAGGCAGAAAAATAACAAAATATGTAGAGAATTTGCGTATTAATGATGATTGTTAAAATGTGAGATTAACTTCATCACAGTTAAGATAACTTTTTTTTTTGATACCCTTTTTTTTACAATCGATAAATATGGCGTTGTAAAATGGAATTGGTAAAAAACGTTATATTTAAGAAAGAATATTTAATAATTTATTTTATCTCCTAATTTTTTAAATAAACCATTCAGAGTGAAACATCTTTTAGAAACACTTGATCCTTGTAAGGAAACGTTTGTTGTATCCAGGTGTTGTGGTGTGACCTCCGTAGATTCAGGTAGAATTTTACGTAGGAGACGTAAAAGTTCATCCTTTTCTTTGTTTGCAAGAGATAATAAATTGTGAATAGTTGTATTTTAAAAATATGTGTATTGTTAAGGAATTCAGTACAAATTATCACTAAAAAATTACTGTGTAGGAATAATATATTCATGGGTTCTACAAGATATCGAGACCATGTCAAGAAATATATTTCGTATTTTGAGAGGGAATGAATTATACTTCTAGTTTGGTGCAGAACAAGTTGAATCTAAACAAAAAATGTTTACAGTGTTAAATCTTCTACTAAAAACACTATTTTAAATTTTTGCGTAGTCATAATTTTTGAGTATTCAATTACCAAGTAAACATAATTTCTACGATTTCAATAAATTCAAGATAAAAATAAAGTATGTAACAAATAAATACAACCTAAGTTTATGAACACTAAATAACTATATTCAAATTATTATGACAATACAACTACAGGCATAACATAATATATAAGAAGAACATAATTTAAAATTTTTTCTTGTGAGACGTCTCGTGCTATAAGTAAATACAACCTAAGTTTATGAATACTAAATTATTATCACAATGAACAATTTATGATTATCTTATTGAATCTTCTAAACAAATAAACTCTTCTAACAACTATGTGTCTTAATAGTTTACATTTATTCAGTATTGGTTTTTGCCAACGTTTGAGATCAGTGTATTAGGATGTGTATGTTACTGTTGAATTTAGTTAGTATCTGTTATTGTGATTTTAGTTACCCCTGAAGAAGATATTAACCCGTAACCTCGAAACGTTGGCAAAAAACAATACTGAATAAATGTAATTAAATAAAGAGTTGTACATCACATTTATGATCCTTCCCGTAATTCCATTTGAAAATTGATTGTCTAACTATTAAGACACATGTTGTTAGAAGAACTTATTTTTTTACTAAATAATTGTATTTAAAATTACCATGAAATATCCATTAGAGAAATAACCTAATAAATAAGACGAACCTAATTTAATATTTTCCAGAATACGATAATGTTTAATTTACATTAATACAATATTATTTACAGAAGAAGATAAAAATTTAGGGTTTCCAAGGCTTAGCTCGTTTTTGAGATTGCTTTCTTTACATGAGCAGAAAAATCCTTTCGCGTGAGAGGTCTCGTGCAATCCTTCGTTGGAGAGGCTACTCGCGTCTCGTATCTGCTTACGCGTTGCTCCTCCAACCAGGTGATCCATATATCAGTCTCCTCTCTACCACTCGACGTGGCCGTGAGGCATTGCTTTGATTTACGACTTTCCTCGCACCCAAACTCCAACGACAGCGCTTGAGGAAGCTCAGCGGATTGACAGGTATATCCCCGTCCCGTTTCCGATTTCATTTCTGCCTCTCAGATCAACAGTCAAGAGAAGGAGTCACTTTTTGTCTCAAGGGATTTACGTTGCCAGATTTTCTTCAAGGTTGATCCGCTTTTTATATATTTTTAGATTGGACGATTATTGAAGAGTCCCAGTATTTTGTTGATTTTTAACAGTAAAATAATAATCACTATAAAAATATAATTTTTTTTTTCGATATCATTTTTCTCTCTGGGTAATATATTAGTTTCAGTTCATTGGTTATACAATACACTTACCTCATATAGAAAAGTAAAAAAAATATTTGACTGTTCGTGATACTCCCATTTTAGAGATAAAAGAAAAGTTATGAGGTTATTGAAAATTATGCGAAATCACTTCCTCATATTACTCCCTAGAGTTTAGATAAAAACGAATGGAAATACCGCGAGTCATGTTTTCTAATGTTCATGGGCAATGAATCTGCTTATTAGCGATTACAAGGAAAATATTTCTAGTTAAGGATTTTATAGCAAAATAAATTTACAAAATTGATTCTTATTTTTGAAAATTGGGGTACGTGGAAATGAATTTCATAGTTCGAATCGTATTTCGTCGCACAAAGATAGATAACAGTTGTTAAGAAAATAAAATAGAATAAATAACTATTTCTTTCAATCGTTTCTTAAACAAATTTCTTTAATTATATTGTTCGCTTCAATAGCGTGAGTTATCAGCATGTGGTAGGTAATTAGGCGGTATTAACAATACAAGTCACCAAATTGATTACGATTCAGGCGCCACAATAAAATTGAGAAAGGCTAGTATAAAACTGCGTTCCAATACTTCGTTATACGTCAAATGCCTTACACAAGGGGGAGCCCACATAATAGCTTCTTTTATTGGCATTTCCCAGTGGTTGCTGCTGTATGATGTCATTTGTATATTCAACATATTCGAGACTCGAATGCATGGAATCAATTGCAACATCTTCAGTAGCAACCCGAATTCTCTTCGTTTTTTGCAATTTAGCAATTATGCAGTTACAACCACAGACATATTGATAGATCAACAAACTGAATACAGTCTGCAAGGAAGAATCTTTTATATAAATCTGCTTTCTGTAAAGATACGCTTGACGAAATTGTCTTCGATATGCATTACGATTCTCTCAATAAACTCTGATAAAGCCTTTGTCTCTAATTTGTTGCTCCAATATTTTACTTGTGATAGAAACAAGAAACAATCTATTGCTTGAGGTTTCTTTGCAATGTTGTGGTTTGAAAAACAAACTCAAAGAACTCTTCTGCGTCTACAAGAGAAACGCACCATAACTTTCAGAAAATCTACAACGATATTATTTTGTGCAAGGTCATCCTTATGCATTCCAATTACGCTTTCACATTTCGGTCACAAGATAAAAGTTTGTGTCAGCATGATGTATAATCTTCGTAATCTTAGTTTCTCTTCTATTATGTTGTCTCTGTCAGTAAAGTCTCTGGGGGTTGCTACAAATTTGGAAATAAAAATTATATGATATTACTATTATAAACTGGCGTGCTTTTGATGGAAGACTTGAGAAAGAAGTGCTCAAGTAATTCGAATAAAGCGATTGGGCGATTTTTCCTGATTTATTTGTACTGTAAGTCAGAAAATAAAATACAACAGTTTTGTTTAAATACTTAATGAAATGGTGTAAGTAAAAAATAATTTAATGTGATATTTTCAAAAAATAATAAAATTCACATATTTTCGTTATTATCTATCGATAAAAAATAACGAATTTCGAAAGGAAGTTCAAATAATCTTCTCTTATGGTCGTCAAATTACAAGCAATGAAGAATAAAACATTAGGAAACTCTAAAAATCAAAATAATTTTCATTACTCTTGAGTTATATACGCGCTTATACGCAACATGGGAATCACCTTTTAGAAATCGGTGGGGGTGATCTAACCCTCTGTCTAAGAAGTAAGTCGTCTCGATGAAACTGACATATTTAATTCTAATGAAAATATTTCCAAAGTATTTTAAATGAGCAATTCTTCAATAGAAACAAACTACTTTTAGAGGCATGTAGTCACATTAATGAATATACAAAGAAAGGATAATACTCATAAACACAGAATAACAAAACGAGAACCCCTACAAGTAAATTGTCTCTTGGATTTACATAGTCGTGCTGCTCAGCTTAGATTTTTACCTTCTTGGAGCTGAAAATACCTTATTGGTGATCTTATGGAATTTGCAATAATTAAATATCTTTATCACATCTCAAATAAAACGGCGCTCCAAAATATTAAGACCTATTCATTTTCATAAATCGTTTTTATAAAATTTACGAGGTTATACTTCAATTAAATTAAAATACTTCTGAGAAGTAAGAATTAAACAAATTTGCGGTGTCCTGATAATTTGATATACTTTTGCCATCGTTTAGTAGAGAAACATTTTCTTCGCAATTTTCAGTAGTTGACGTGTAATTTTTAACAATGTTCCACATGGCTTTCACCCGGTTGTTCGATTTTAGTACCTGCCTGTTGTTTTCCATAACTTTAGCTGCATAGACTAGTTATCGAAGAATAGTCTTATATTTACGAAAATAATTATGGAATTCGGGTGGTTGGTTATAGCGTTTTGAAAGATAATATAAACGGCGTTTGTTTTTTGAAGAAATTCTTATCCCTTGGGTGATCTATCTATTGTATTTCTTTATGTTAACTAACTTGCGTTTTATGGGAAAGCTAGAGTTGTAATGTTTTAGGAATATTGAGATAAATACATTGCATTTGTCGTCCGTATTTTGGCAATTGTAAACATCTTTCCATGTTTCTTCGCACAAATAATTAATAAATATGGATTGATTTGTGTTATTTCACTCTCTTGAAAATTTGTAAAGAATTTTAAGTGATTTTAGTTTATTATTAATAGTCAACACTTGAGCAAGGTGATCGCTACATCCGGCGATAAAAACTTCAGAGAAATACGAGATTGCTTTGTTGACGATAATATGATCTAGCAATGTTTGAGATGAACCGGAGAGGCGAGTGGGGTCGTTTATCGTAGTAATAAGGTTGAAGGAGTCGGTAAGATTCTTGAATCGATTAACTGGTGAATGTGCAGAGTCGGATGTACTCAAGAAATCGATATTGAAATCACCACATATAACGATAGATTTAGTAGATTTATGTGCGATATGTTCTAAAACATTTTCGAAGTTCCGAAAAAATATGTCAAGATCTGATTGAGGAG
>NNCF01130482.1:33473-77239 GCA_002313205.1 Laupala kohalensis
ACGACCCCCCAGGGGACTTACATCTAGTAAGTACGTATTTGGCAAACACGGGGCCCCGAGCTGAGTCTGGCATTGCTTCCACTTACTTGTGCCAGGCTACTTTGTTTCTCTTTTCTAACTTTCATTGGTCACCTCTTGTTCTTTTCGATCCCGACGCTATTAAGACTAGGGTATCTTTCATTTTCCTCTTTTTTTATCTCTCTCATTTTTTGTCTCCCCTTATTCTTTGTCCCCCCTCATTTGATGTTATGATATTTAGTTTTGAGATATGATTTGGTGTGTTTTAAACCAGGAGGGTTTTTAGTGGGTATGGTTGTGTCATTCGGCTAGTCCCACACGCGGGGAGAGTCATGTTGACTCTCCCTAGAGTGTAACTGCATTTTCCCTACCTGTACAAGTTTTTCGGGTTCCAATGACCTTTAATGTCGACATGAGCCGTAAATCCCTACAAAAAAACAAAAGGAGCGATTGTCACCTTTGAGTACCACATAGTAATCCTGAACGCAAGTTGTAACTGTGTATGGAAGATGCAGGAGATTTAGATGGAGCAATAGATGAGGACGTGGGAGATGAGGAAGCAGTAGGTAAAAGAACGGGGACAGGAGAAGAAATGGGTGTGGAGATAGGAGGAGATGGTGATGAGGTAGGAGCAGACGGAGGAGGAGATGAAATAGGAGCAGGAGGAGGTGGAGGAGTGGGTAAAGGGGCCGGTGAATGATGTGAGGTCATATGTGAGCTAAGAGAGAACCGAAATGATGTTTCCAAGACGGTTTCAGACGTAAACCGTGCTGGGTAAAGTCCTTGACAGTCAGGTGTGGTTGCAAATACAAAAAATGTGATTTTTGTATCTGCCAGGTGATTTTTTAGGAATATGTTTGCCAGGTTAATTTCGTGGTTTATTTGTGGAACGTTCAAGCATGGAGGCGTGCTAGAGAGTACTATGTTTGTGTGCTGAGAGGTAATTTTAAGTTTTTGTAGATGTTCGTGCGCGCTGAAATATCCTTCCAAGTTAAAATCGTTGTACTCACCTATGATGATTACTGTGTTCCGCTCTGTGAGTTTTTTTACTGTAGGTGTCCAGTTCTCGAATATCTTCAACCAAACGAGCGTTTGACTTAAAGAAACCGGAGACTGAGAACTGGCTAGGAACCAACCCACGCAAAACGGAGAACATTTGACGACCGTGCGAATCAGTTAATATGAGCACATTTGATTTCTGCGTGGAAGTGTTGCCTTCATCTCTGGGTAGCACTACTTTATGCGGTTTTGGGTGGCTGTGCTTTTCAGTGCGTGGTTTGTGAACAGGTTTGGGTACTGGACGGGATAGAATGAAACGAGAAGGTAAGGGAGCAAACAGGGGCATATTTTCCTTCTTAATCGGCAAGCGCCATATTAAACGGCAAGCGCCATATATTGCCCCTTCTTAAGGAGCAAGCGCCATATTTTCTTTCTTAAACAAAGTTACCACATCTCTTGACCGTGGAGAAAATTCTCAGGGTGTTTTTCTTGACTTATCCAAAGCTTTCGATGTCATCGATCACAGAATTCTCCTTTGAAAATTGCATTCTTTAGGTATTCGTGGCCTTCCGCATCAATGGCTAACTTCTTATTTAAAGGATAGATATCAACAGGTAGAAATATCCTATACTAAAAATAAAATACTTCAGCGTTGTCTTTCAGAAACAAAGCCACTTACTTGCGGAGTACCCCAAGGTTCAATTCTCGGCCCTATACTCTTTTTATTGTATGTGAACGACATGTCATCATCCACATCAGATTGCAAAATGGTTCTTTTTGCTGATGACACTAATTTACTATGTAAACACGCCAATGCTCAAAAAGTTTTGTCTAACCTTTCGACTTGGTTCCATGCAAATCGTCTCATTGTAAACACTGACAAAACAGTGTCTATGTCATTTCACAATAGTATCACAAAATCTTTACCCCAGGTTTCTCTTTCTTTAAACGGAACACAATTAAAAACTGTTACAAATACAAAATTCTTAGGTCTCCATATTCAAGACAACCTCAAATGGAATTGTCACATTGACAATCTTAATTCCCAATTAAGCAAATTGTGTTACGCATTCCGAATCTTAGTTAACGCAGTTAGTCCACGTATTTCCCGTTGCGTATATTTTGCAAACGTTTACTCCCATTTACGTTACGGCATTACCTTCTGGGGTAATTCCGGTCAGAGTATTCAAACTTTCAGAATTCAGAAGAGGATAGTTCGGATAATTTGTAAATCTCACCCCCGAAACTCTTGTAAACCTTTATTCAAGGAATTAAATATCTTAACACTTCCCTGCATTTATATTTATGAAACAGTCGTGTTTGTTAAGACCGAATTACTGAAGTGCCACCCTTTCTTTATACGAAACAGTCTCGTTCACGAACACTTTACACGCAATAGTAGTAATATTCATTGCCCTAGAGTGCCAACCACTCTCTGCCAAAAGGGACCATACCATTCGGGAATCGTTCTATATAATTCCCTAACCAAGAATATAAAAGATATTATGAAATTGAATCTGTTCAAATCAGCGGTTAAAAACTACCTCCTGCACCAGTGCTTCTACAATGTAAAAGAATTTATTGATTTTAANACGCCATTGCTGTAGTACTTTTTAAACAACTTATAACAATTTCAAAAACTATTTTCTTGCATGATTGTGTTGTCTTATGGCTCATATTAATTTAATTTTATGTGTACTCAACTTTGGCACGGTTGTGTACATAAATTCTCTAGCCCCATCCTGGCCCGGGTTTTTCTCCGTTTTTCCTTCTGGTAGAGGCGGATTTATCATACAGGTTCTCTAGGCTTTGTCTAGGGGTGTGTTTATTGTAACAATAAATCGTGAATTGAGTGTTATTTCAATTCTTATGATTTTTAAACACTATACTCAGAATAATTTATAGTTCGATAATAACTTATATGTAATTTTTGCTTAAAATTACAAACATATTGACATTCTATTAGTATTATAACTCGCAGCTAACTTTTTATCTTATCTAGGAANAGGGCCCTTGATCGGAATTGATGGGATGGTCCCTTGCTTGCTTCCGGAGAGTAAATTGGTTTTTTTTCCTCCACGTGGTCATACGCAGTTTGTAGTTTTTTGACAATAAATTTATTATTAAATTAATTATCATCTAACACACTAAACCTATTCTGAGTGAAGAGTTGTGGTGGTGAATTGAGGTGGTGGAGTGAAGAGTTATTCTGAGTGAAGAGTGTCGTTGTTCTAACCGGGTGACAGCAGTTGGAAGGACGACGAGAATTCCTTACTGTAGACCAACCGCCGATCGTATTGACCTCTTCCAGCGCACTGATCCTTGTGTCAATATAATGTACCATGTCATTGTACGCCTTCTGAAGATCAGCTTTGAATGAGTTGAAGAATGCGATAGTGTCCATTGTTGTGAGTTAGTTAGCAACTTAACGACAAATGCAAATGAGAATACACGAAAACTGGCAACTAACACTGAATGAAGAATATTAGTATAATAATATATTTATTACTAAGGAAGTTACAAATAATATATTAAATGAATTAAATATTCAAACTAACCGACTATGAAAATGATTGAAATAATTAATTAGGGCGACCACTTGGTTATTTAATTCGACAATAACTACTCTATATTATGTTAAATTATTTCGGACGACAACTGGAGATTAATAAATTCGACAATAACTACTTTATATTATGTTAAAATGTAAATAAATACGAAAGAATCAAGAAGAACGAATTGTAAAATGATGTAATAATTCTATGAAGTTGTGACGACGAACACTTGGGTGCAACATAGGGCAGGATTTCTTTGAAAGTTTAATTATTATGTGATAGAATGTGCACGAGAAATTCTAAATACACCCTAATGTTTACTCCTTATGCACCAAGAAACAAAATTAATGATTCCGTTTGTACCCTACGTAAACATTATCACATCTTTGAGAAGCATTTGAATGAAAACAATGCGTTGTACGTTAGGTTCGTTAGGCTTGATAAACCTTAGGAAAAGTTTTTAATGTTTTTTTCCACTTAACACATAAAAACAAATTTTACACTACAATAAAGGTAGAAACTAAATTCAGCAACTTAATCACGAAAACTTGAGAAAAATAAAATAATTAGGAATATTAAACTGAAAAAATACAGAGATCTCATTCACCAACGTAGCTAACGCCAGGAGCAGGCTATCCAATCTATATCCCATATCAACTTTCCCATTTAATGACAGGTTTTGAAATCTCAGGATACGATTTTGCTCCTTATTTAAACGAAAATTACCATTCCCGTTCACTTTGCCACCACATCCGAAAAATTAATTTGCATACGGGTCCAATCCTGAAAAGACTTGAAACTCTGAGTTCCTTTTTTAGGCATAATATTTTTTAACGCTTCTAAAGCTTATTCAAACTATATAAACTGAAACTTTTATAGTATTTTTATATATTTATGAGATCTTTGAGGAAATACTCTTTCTTATTTTTAATGCTTTTTCCCAACCATATTCTTCAATCTAAGTAATTAAATAAGATAAAGATATGTATACATAAATAACTAATTCATTTTAAACATAGAAGAGTCAGTTAATTACGTTTTGTTGAATAAATCAGACATTTCTTAGCTTTCTTTTTTTTTCTTACTGGCAACAGTGTTGTGCTCGGAGTTTTTGTTGATATAACACTGTTCATTATATCGTATTGTATACAAAACTAGCATGTTAGCATACAGAAACGTATTTGATATCTCATAATTTTTTTAGTATTGAAATTTATTTCCGACTCACTCCTTTAAATCAGAAATTACAAAAAACAAAATGTTACTGACCCTCTACAATTCATAAGCAACAACTCGTCCAAATCTAAAGATCCTATATCTGATAGTTTTTTACTACGTTGAAGAATCAGTGAGTGAGAGAATGAGTGCGTCACTCGGTCATGAAATAGTTATAATTTTTTTTAAAAGCATAGTTACATACCACATAAAATCAATATATTCGCAGCAAATGTCAGAACATTAAAATTTTTATTTTGTGTTCTACAAATTTAGTCTGAATAATATAAGAAGTATATTTCCATAATCTGACTCCAAATACCCGACATGGTCACAAATCAAGGGAAGTAAGTTCGAGAGGATCAACTGAAAAAAATGCTAGGAGATTTAACAATTTTTTCTTGCAATTTCGAGATAAAAATTTTCTTTTCCAGAAAGAAACTCCCGGAAGATGCAGCTGATCTCCCAAACTACCACTACCTTGAAGACATCCTGGAACACCTGGACGCCGAAAAGGGTGAGTCAACGTGCATTATGGATGACCCACCTCGTGTGCGCATCTACGATATCTTTTTGTCTGTTCATATCCACGTCACTTGGATGCTTCGCACCTGTGCCTGTTAGTTCCTTATTTCTTTCATGCTGTTCCAGCAGGTGGTAGTGACATGACTTCTGCGGAAAGAGTATTTCCTCTCCATTGCATAATCGTAATGGTATTGCGAGTTATTTTCAGACTCACAAGTGCAAAATTATAAATGGAGTCTACATAAAGAAAATCCATATTTATGATTCACACTCTTAGTGTTAGGATGAAACCGTAAATATAAAATTGTAACGAACATGTCAATTCAATATCATAAAATTATATAGAGTACATAATTCGGCTCAACGAAAGAATACCTATACTTTAACTATATTTTGGTTGATATATAAGAAATAAGAATTATTCCGGATATATAAGAAATAAGAATTATTCCGAACCGATAAATTAACATTATGGAAAATCATCGTAATAGGTTCCAACTTATTACATATCTTAGTTTTGTGAACGATGTTTACGTAACTAAGTTATTTGTTGTATTTTCTCTTCTCTACACGTGTTCACATCATATAATATTCCTTTTTTTATGGGTGTTATTATAATTAGCAATGCTATTTAGTATTTTTCCAAATAAAGGTAAGTTTTCTAATTCATAGATATATAAAATCCCTATTTTTCAATACATTTTAATCTAAATAAGACGCTCGTAACAAGTGTTTGACAAACAGTTAATATTCCTACAATAGCATTATCTAACCATCAATTACCGTGACATAACCTTATCATGATTTGTAATTTGTGTTAAACCTTATCAACATAATTATCTGGTAGGCTCATTTGTCCTGTGCGCTTCGCCGGAATACATGACAAATGTGTCACCATGACATGATGCATTTCTACTTTCACAAAACGGGAAAAAGTAAAATAAAAAGTTGAAAGAATTTTGTGAGTGTGATTAGAAATACACCTTACTTTTTTTAATGTGTAAGATTTATATCCTCATTACCTTACACGAATTTTTAATAAACTATCATGTAACAATATATCCTTATTCTGAAAAGACTAATTTGCATTCCATTCTTGGCTTATCACATTAATGGATTTCTTAATTAACTATATTCTTACTTCTGTGCTCTTTTGTAAATGTAGGTTTCTTTTCCTTCCGCCTAACTTTGCTGTCGGGAAACGTTTTTCAAGAAATGTGTTACGTTACAAGAAAATACAAAATACTGAAAAGAGTAATGTATGGACAGAGTGAGAGAAAGAGTTGTAGATAAGTTTGAGTTTAGGATAATTTCTTTTCCTTTCCTCTCCATGTTAAAAAACGTATGAACAATCGTATACTACGTCATCACGCTCAAATAAAAATGAAAGGGTTGTACGGTGATACACATGTAAGCTTATCAAAACGATTCGAGACGTTTGGAGAATGACAAGGTATCACGGGCGTGGGCCACTAATAATATAATTAATTAATTAAATAAAATTCGTAGCAATTAATTAAATAAATGTTTCCCATAACACTGATTTCAATCACCCTGAATGAATACACGGGAAAGTTTTGGTAAAAATAGATATAATATACTATAACAAAATTTTTACATTGAAGTAATTAGTTTTTACATTGTTTAATAGTTTTTGTTTGCGAGGAATGTACTGCATATATCTTGAAGATAACGAAACAGCCATTGAACGAATATTATGGGAAATGTAATGATAATCTTGTTACGTAGAAAACAAAAATACTATTTAATTTATTACAAAAATATTCTTTTCTTTGAATACTCCTTTGTATATACCTATCTTACAATTCCTCCCCCAGTTTTCATCGACATGAGAAAAGAAAAAAAGAAATCGTGACGCGCCTCCTCTTGCACCTCTGAGAATGCGCTGCTCGAACGCTCCACGGATCCAGACACTCTGGATATCAAAGGCAGGAATGCTTCCCCGTCTCGTCTCCCCTCGACACGCCTCTGCCCCAGGAGTCTCTTAATCTTCTTTCCATGAACCTCTCGATCGAGGTGAGGAAGCCGCATTCGACGCTCCCTGAGGCGCAGAACGCGGCGATGGATGGAAGGGACTGAGAGCTATGTGCAGGTGATAGTTGCGAAATTTTGGTTGAGGGTGATTCTGAAGGGTTCACGAAATTCGATTGGGAAACGAATTAACTGGAGATGTGAGTATAAAATTTGAGGTGGAGCATAGAAAGTGCTTATTTCAAGGTAGTAGTATGTACCAATTCTATCATTATTTATCTGACAACCATCGCATTTTCGCAGAAACAATAGAAGGGAGAAATAAATAAATTGTCTAAAATATAAGATTTTTTTTAGTTTTAAAATAAGTTGTTTTTTTTCACTTTGTAGACACTGATGTTAGAAAATTCAGAGCAGGTAGAGAACCAATCGGAAACGAGTATGTTTCCACAAAACAATAAAAATTATTTAATTTATGATGAAAAACTATAATTCTTCTAAATAATGTTTTGTCTTCAAAACTCAGTCTGTGGTATATTATTCAAATATTTTATTCACGAGCATAAACAATAGAGGTTATATCACCGTGGCAGAGGGTATGTCCATGTATAACGATTCAAAAATAAGTTTTACATCAAGTAATATGGCATACTTTTAATTTTTAAAAGGTGAAAGAGAACTTGAAATTAAAGCAAATTTTTTCTTGGACTGTGTATATATTTGAGTACGTTTGGAATCCTACTGCAGCCTCGACTCTTTATCGCCCAGTCGATGTAAGTACGACCTGGTACGTAGTATGCCAGCGTGGTTGCGAAGTGGTGTGCTCTATTTCGACGACGACCGAATGGTAATCAAATTATCTCTAATTACGTGTCACGGCTGACCATTCCGAAAGAACCACTACACAGTGTTTGCTGAATTTTTGTTTTAAATACTGTATGGGATATGAAAGTCTTTCTATGAAAAAATGACATTTACTGTGATAAAAATATAATCAGTTACCATGTTTTATTTGGTTTCTTTAATAGTTAATTACATGTTAACATGACTTTTCTAAATTAATAAAACTATTACGGTGAGGCCATACTTTCACTCGTTGCATTTTCGTTTCAGATATGTTAACACGATATTTGCGTCAGGTTATCGACAGACAACCTAAGCACGCGGGAGTTTCTCTGTATTACCCTATGTTAACTTAATACGTACTTCAAAATGTTACTGTGTAAGAGAACACATCGGCACTGGATTGATAATAGCTCGAACTTTCTTTGAAATATTTTAGGGTACATTACAGTTGTTTCTCTGACGAATATTGTATCTGACGAATATCGGAGTATCTAGTAAAAACTCTGTTTAGTAAGTTAACGTAAAATTATATCAATTTTTATGAAAACTTTTTATAAACATTGATCATCCTTTTGGTTCTTTTTCTGCGTAAGTGGACGGAGCAACTCACGCAAACGAAACATCATACGTTAGAGCATTAAAAGATGTGATTTCCTATTATTTCATATTTCACATTTTCCTCGCCGAGATACTAGCATTTTAAAATTATACCAAGAAAAGTCTGCTAATTAATAATCAATATTGCTAGGGAATTGTACGTGAGTTAGAAATGCTTCATTTTATATTATCATATATTATATTCATAACAGTTATGTACTATTCTTAACTTTTCTGATGTCTTGTTTACACTGTTTAATGCTTCAATGTAACCGCAGGAAACGACGATTGGGTTAAGTAGTATCTGCCATATTATTCAGATAAATAAAGTAGTAAGTAAACATTGGTATTTTCATACAGAATAGTTAGATTCAATGTTTATGTGATACCACCTAGTATTTACGAAGTAGGAGTACGTTACTGTAAGTTTAAATGGAGAAAAACGTATTTTCCAGTGTCATGAAACGTCATCATTACATCGTACCTAATGAATCGATTACGGTGCTGTTCCGTCTGCAACTCTACTGCAGTTCTCCAAAATAACCTGCACTCTCAATTCTTTATCCCTTCACTCACTTCTAAATGAAACTTCACAAAATGCCCCTTCTGACGCAACCGAGCCCTCGCCTGTCAGTGGTTGAGTTGCGGTCACCATGTGGGCAGAACATTCGGTCGCAAGGATCACGTCCTTGCCATGCGAGTGATAATTAATGCGTTACATTAAGTGGATTATAGAGCTATATTGACATCAAAATATCTGGTGTACGCCACACTCAACTTTCCAATTATAATTCATAACAAAAACCCATGGCACTAAACACCATACATTCGCCGTTACACTAAAAATTCTAAGAGAAAACACATTAAAAAAGAATTATAACTATTAAACAAGATTTCATATTTATAAAATCAATCGGTTTCAAAATATTTATCATCACATTAGGTGGTATCACATAAACATCATAATTACACATTCAAATATATATTTCATGATTTATCTTCCACATTAACTTCTTTGCAATAGCCTTATGGGCAAATTTTCAAAAAAGCGTCTCCAAATTAACACCTTTTTTGTGTAATAAATTTTCACTGTGTTACGAAAACGCTGCGACGTAGAGTAATGCAGTTTAGCAATCTGTACGCAGAATTAACTGACCAATGAAAACGCTCCTACGTGTATTTTCAAAATTTTTAATTTTAAGAAAGCGGAAATGAAGTGCTGTGTGTAAGTGAAGTCGGTATGAACTGTCCAGAAATGGGCTTCGTCGCCAACATTTGAAAATACTCTCCTGGAGCCAATTCGCAAAAATCCGAAGATATCTCAAAATAAATAAATAAATAAAATAAAATAAAATAAATCGACCCATGTTTTCTTTACACACTCTGTGTAATTGGAAAGTAAATACAAGCGCATTTCTGGTTCGATACTTAACCTTATTTTTGTTCTTATTAGTAAAAATAAAACGGCCCAATTCGTCCAACAGACACCGTATTTGAATGGGAGGAAAATACACAAATTATAACAATAATTCAACCTCTGTTGTGGATCAGATGTTACACGAAGTAACAATGAAAATAACCGTTGAATTCTGGTTTTAAAAACATGTTAATCAAAATTAGAGTCAATCAAAATATCTGTTACATTAATATTACGAGTAAATACATATGTACAAAAAAACAAATTAAATTATTCTGAAAAAAAAAGTAAACATGTTTTCATAAAATAAAACATTAGAAACTTGAAAAATCAAAAATTAAATTATATTCTTTAGGTAATTCCTCGGTGTCAATTTGAAACTTCAAGTGTATGAAGTGTTTTTAATGTATAACATATCCCAAATACTACGCTTAAAATATTTTTTTTCAGTATCCAAAATGTTGCCTACTATACTATTCACTATTTGCTATAAGTTTTTTTACAATTATTAACAATCTTTAATAGACGTCATCATGATAAATTATTCAAGCTTTGTACTATCCAGTTTTTGATTTTTTACATTAACTTGAAATACATTCCAAATTCCATAGACTTGAAATCTGTTCCTTTTTGATTGAAGTATTTTAATCACTTGAATTAACGTTTTATTTCTTCTTGTAATGTAGAATTGTGCTTCCTAAAATACTAGAATAGCTTTGTTTTATTATATTAGTAAATATCGAAAATTTTCTCGTTACTCGAAAATGATCTTGTTTTTCTTTTTGATACACTTTTTGTGAGAAGTATTGTTGTTGTAGAAAGAAATTATCTTCGTGCGAAAGCATATAATATATTTATGTTCGTGGTAGCGCAAGAAAGCTATAAGAAAATCAAATTCTTGTAGTACAGTAGATTCCGTCTGATATGGCCTCCGAGCAGCTGAATTAGAAAATGAGAAAACGGCAGGATAAACCAAATGTAGGGTAGAATATGAAATGAAATGTAAAAGTTATTCGTAGGTAACGTTTATTAACAAGCGACAAACTGAGACATTACTGGACTTCATTATATTCCCTTGAGGGTAGTTGAATCAACCAGGACAGACCAGAGGGTACCTTGGGCGCACAAATTCAAGTTCTTGTAGATTCGTAACCACGCCTCGGACCCGTGGATCCACTTTATTATGGAATAGTCATAAATATACATTTCGTATTGCTCGTTTCATTATCATCCGGTGGCACATCACTACGCAACGAAACCAAGTGAGGTACAATAACAATTGATAAAAATGGAAGTTATCCGAAGTAGTTGACGGATAATTTTAATTAATCAACCCACTTCAAACCAGAGAGGGATTTCTCTTTTGTTTAACCGTCCGTAATTTCCAGTGTGCTTACTCGGTTTACCATTTAAACTTACGGAACAAAAGTAGCAATAAACGTTATACCTATATTTCTTAATTCATTTTAACGTTCAATATTTCAGAAACAGTGATACGTAAGTAACCCATAAAACATGTTTATTTAAGCTCGGATGATACTTGTGCAATTCCTTCGTTATTGGGGAAATATTTCGGAGGAGAAATCCTGTCGTTTTTATCACACAATGACATTATTTTATACAATATGTATTTTTTTCTTTTTACAATACGATTTTGATAAATATTTTAAAATATTCATTTGTTTTTTATTCAGTCTAATGTTATTTACCGTAAGTTAACCATTTTGTAAATTTTGTAAACAATTGTTACCCGTAAAACTATTTTGAAAATGACGTAGTCAATTTTTACGAAAACGGAATCATTTTATTGTCCTCTTTAAAATTAAGTTTTTAGAGACATCAAGATTCATAGTTGAAATAATGTTTCTTTTCTTCTTTTTCAATTTTTGGGCTATGGTTTCGACTGACTTCAATTCATTTTCTCGAACAGTTAAATTCACGGAGTTATTCATAATCAATGCAACCAAATTGTAGAACTAACTCATTTATAATAACTAGGATACGGTGATTGTGTCGTCATCGTACTTTTGAGAGAAATTGCATATAGGATTTTGAGACGTGGTATTTCTCACTCTTTTCTGGTCAATATCGATTCGGTGCTATTCTTTCCAGCGGCCGAATAATTATTTTACCCATAAGCAATGTTAGGAGGGAGAGCAGGTTTCTTCAAATCAACCTCACCATTAGTCAATAAATAAATAATTTTTTCAAATGCCATTTTTCAAATACATTGTTTCAATTGAAAAAGCATAATTATTGATTCGCAGTTCGTAATACAGGATAGACAAGAGAAAACTGACCAAGAAATTATTTATGATACTGACCCAGAATTGACACTTGTTAATGAATTGCCCATCACTGAAAATGCTAGGAATGGTCACCTTTGACGTCGATGCTACACTGTGTTTCAATTGACCAAACTGTGAAACATGTGTAGCATTCCTTAGCTCTGCTTGAGGGATAGCAGCAATTGCGTTTTCTATGTTCTTCTGTAGCTCTCCCAGTGTTACGATTATCAGATTACACCTGACCCTTCAATTTCCCCCACAGATGAAAATCATGGGAGAGAGATCTGGCGATCGAGGAGGCCAAGATATTTTTCTGTCTCTGCTGACTTTCCTTTCCTCACCGAACACCTTATCCACTCACGACAAGGCTCACTATGTGTACTGTTGCTTTGTCTTGATAAAAATAACCATTCAGTCGTTCATCTTCTGTGAATAAATTACATCATCAACGAATAAATTACACAGATTCAGGACAAAGTTATCTGCACCTCTCTCTCACACAAACGACATGACACAGCAATGAACTCGAGAGAAAGCATTCGCAGACATGCTACAACAACAACAACCACCGGTTTTTGCATCGACGTCTCCAGTCGCCATTTCCAGTATTTTTTGTAAAGGCCAGTTCTTCTGTTCAATTCCGTGTGAGGATTACAATTCTTTTCCGGGTCAGTTTTATTTTGTCTTCCCTGTACGATATGTTTCACGAATTATTGTTGTAATAGACATTTTTAATATAACAGATAACATTATTGAAAGTTTCATAAACAGTTATGTTCTTGACTAGCGTCCGGTACGCCCGTACTTTTGCAAGCCATGCCGTAGCCCCGTCAGAATTCCCTTAATGGAGCAGGGGTACTTGGGCAGGCCACGATGAGCGCTCTGCCAATGGACTGGCAAATCAATCCCGACAAGGTGGTTTGTCCTGAGAGTACTTTAATGAAAAGGGAGAGGGAGTGAGGATGCTGAGTATTTCCGAGGATCAAAGCGAATACTGAAGACGTACCGTAAGACTTAAGTAGAGAACGGTCGGACAAGGTGGGTGGGAGGGGGGGGGAACGACAACACGAAACACGAAGTCACGAAGGATGAGGGCCGGTTAGGTGTCAATGACAAATGACAAAGTACTTGGAGAACACGGGTTAAGGAATAATGGAAGAGTACGTCAACACATTAGTTCGTTTCTGATTGTAAAGTTATCATATTCTATATTTTATACACTCATAATCATTAAACTGTAGGTCTACAATTGGAACTATCATTCCTCTTTAAAGCAGTAATTCTTAATATTAACGCGAAATACCGTATGAAATAATGATATATTTTAGTAATATATTCAAGTTCAATGTAAATAAAATGTCACGGTCTAAACAACGTAGCCATCTTTAATGTTTTAGAAAATACTGATGAACCAAAGAAAAAAGGAACGAGGGAGGGAAGAACAGTCAATTAACTATACTCTGCTTCCAACATATGATTTTGTGGTATTGAGAATGTTGTTTACATCGTGTCGAAACTACTAACGACTTTCTATGAAAACATTACTGAGGTATAAATGATTACTACACGATTACGCTGGAAACAGTGGTGACCTTTTTGTGTGTTTCAATTTTAACATTTTCTGAACGTGCTAACCATCATAATTGAAATCTGTATTTTGCGTGTCTGATATTTACAGACGTGAAATTGTTGCTTTTTTGTTGTAACAGTTTACGCTTCATTTTAATATAAAGTAGACAAATTATCATATTTAGACCTACATACAACATTATTATTTCGTGAGATATTATTTTTGTTGATGAATGAGGGAGTGCGTCAGAACAACGCCGCTTCAATTGTTAGATTATTGGTTTTTGGTTTACTCTGTCAATGGAGTGTACTTTTTTTTCTTGGAGACCATTCTCCATGTGGTGTACTAAAGTACCTCTATATGCCTGCACGTGTGTTTTCCATGTTTGTTCCGAGTTTCGCATTGCTGTGTGATCCGCTGTTGACTTTGTTGAGGTCAGGGTGACAACGTTCCGAACCGCAACGGCGCAGCTGCCGTTTGCCAGTTACTGGCACTATTGTTCTGGTCACGGTCACTGACGAGAGTGTTTAGGCATCAGCCACATGAAGCAGTAACATAACCGCAGCCTGTGTTCCATGGCAATGTGTGCTACCTATAGATGGATTAGTATTAGAATTTCTTACATATGTTTAACGTCAATTCATTTAGATACAAACTATTTCAAAGGGATTGATGATAATGTTTGAAGACTGCTCTTCTGGGTATAAATAATAGAGAAAAACGAGATTAGTTGTTTTACAGACAATTTATATTAGAATGAAAATTAAGATAAATGTACATGTAAAAGTTTAATAACCACTTAAAATGTAAATGAAATTATCATTAAACAAATGATCATTTTTCACTCGCTAGCAATAAACTAGCACACATGACTATGTAGGAACACATTCCTACATATACAGAGAAATACATACCTAAATACGTATGATGAAACTCCCCCATGTGACCGACACACAAAAGTTACATGATAGCCATGTTGTTTGCTGGTTTCCAAGGCGATATCACTCTGTGCACAAGAGAGTCTCAAAATACGACGCCAAAGAATCCTACGATTGTAAATAGTGGAAGACTCCTTGATACACAC
Organism: Laupala kohalensis; assembly: GCA_002313205.1. Taxonomy (NCBI): domain Eukaryota; kingdom Metazoa; phylum Arthropoda; class Insecta; order Orthoptera; family Trigonidiidae; genus Laupala; species Laupala kohalensis. The sequence goes on from NNCF01130482.1 coordinate 48,580, forward strand.
GCGAGCCGTGTGCAACGAGGACGCATCTCGTTTATCTCTCAATAGACGAGCCTCGCTCTAGTGTTACGTCGTCACGCTCGTCGTTTGTCATTGTTTTGCTCATAGCTATAGGCGACAAAGAATTCATTCGGCATAAAACTCTTGAGTTCACATCGATATCCGATAAGCTCTCACAAGAAGTTCAACTCCTCAGAAATAATTTCTAAGTTGAAATTTGTGACAGAGCGATTTCACACGCCGAGCACTGGACAAATTCTATCTCCAAAATCTGTGACTGAATTATTTTCCGAGCTCAGGAATTATTCTAAGTAGAAACTTGTGACAGAACGATTTCACACATCAAGTAATGAAGAAATTATATCTCCGAAATCTGTGACTGAATAATTTCAACCACCTAGACATCGGAAAAGCATCATCACGAAGCGCCACCTCGCGGCCAACCCTAGAACCCGCTCCGGGACACGAAGATACGGCACAGCATCCTGTGAGCACGAAGATAATTCCGACCAGAGGCGCCGTCACGCACCCAAATATTGCACTTCGTCGACCAAGCTGCAACTGGACATCACCAACGGTGCCATCTAGCGACGAAGAAAGAAACTCCTTGCCTTCGACCACCGACTTACCTGGAGTCGTGAGTTAAACGAACGAGGCACAAATTTCACACTGAACTTTCAACGCCTGTCGTTCGTCGTCTGGTGTGATACTTTGTTAACATTACGACAACCAGATTACATAATAAACCTTGTTCTATTCAAACCTCTGAGTATTTATTTTGGAGAGGAAGAGATCTTATTGCAAAGCAAGCCTACGCGCCGAGGCCTGCGAAGCAATAAAAAAAATCATCTCCGACAACTATGTATCGTATTAGAGATGAAACGAATACTTTAAGTAGTTATTAAATTGTTTTCTAAATTGTGACATGACAATTGTGACATATTTATTGTTATTTCAAATTAAAATGTCTGCAAAACTCTCTGGTTGTATGTCTATATTATTTATATTTCAAAGGGATATAAATATTTTCTTTCAAAGAAAATCCAAAATTATGTGCATTCATTCACATATTTTCCATACACTCTTCCCCTTATATCATATTGGACAAGAATTCCAGTTTATATTATTCTCCGTTTTATCTTTCATTCGTAAGTTGTAAATGTTTCTTACAATTATTCCACGGTAATATTTTCCCCTTAGTTCTTTTCAGGTTGCGAAGTTAACTTGACCCAATTTTATCGTGACATACTGATTCTTCTGATATGAGATTTGTCCATCGCTTAAAATAGTTGTTCGTAATAATACTTTAACCAGGACCGCATAAATCCTACAATGCATCATTGCAAAAATGAGTGATTGTTTATGTAATAAAAAGAATTAGTATCTTTATATCATTAAATAATTTCGTGATGTGTGATATATCACAGTCGAAACTGTTTTAAACATGACTTAATGCAGATTTCAAGTATTAATTTTTATAATTTCTTAATTATTTTATTAACGATTCAATAAATATTTATTTAAACTTTTAAATAAAGATTGTATCGCTCGGTTAAAATTAAACTATCATTCGAAATTCATACGTGCAAAGTTTATTATGTACTCGAAATTCTATAAAATTATTTTGTTATATACTATAACATGGTTTATTAATGAAAGAACATAGATTTATTTATGATATTTCATTAGTGAGTTGTTAGGGTTCCATTCAGAAGAAATGTACTTACGATTCTCTTTCAGATATTTGATAGCATTATACTGTCGATTCATCCATGTGTCGGTGTTTTATTGTAAAAAAAACAATTGTAATGTTTACTATATATTATGCAAATAGGGTATGCGGTTCTAAATATTATAGACAATCAATATTCATATATTTTCTTTATTCACACCAACATTTCGTCACTTATTGGTGTCTTCTTCAGGGTATCTTCAATTTGATTAAGACCAGCAATGATATTAAGCATTGACGTTTTTTTAGTTTAAAAAGAAGAGTCCAAATACCTAACAAAACACATTACATTATCTAATATCTTGCAACTTAATATAACATATCTTAATTCAGTTAGACAACAGATTATATTCTTCAAGTCATTATTCACATATATACATAAAACATCTCGATGGCATTACTTCACTCTGTCAATCTTTTCTTCTCTAACGACAGAAGTCAACTGGCATCACCAAGATCATTCCATTACAACAGGTTACATTTTTAAAACCTCAAAATATTAAAATTTACCAACCTCAAAAAAAAAATACAAATCGGGAACTTAAATAAACAAATTTTTTTTGAACGATAATAATGATATAATATGTATAAAATGTGATAAAGGTAATAAATCAGTTTTAATAAATAAATATGATTATGTTGAGAAGGTTGAGGAAAACTTATCCAATGAAGAGATGAATAGCAGGTTGCATAAGTATGACACACAAGGTAAATTAAAAGAACTGCAATTTATATTGAAAGAACATATCTTAATTCAGTTAGACAACAGATTATATTCTTCAAGTCATTATTCACATATATACATAAAACATCTCGATGGCATTACTTCACTCTGTCAATCTTTTCTTCTCTAACGACAGAAGTCAACTGGCATCACCAAGATCATTCCATTACAACAGGTTACATTTTTACCAACCTTAAATTTTTAATTTTTTAAAAATTCAATAGTATTACCAACTTACGTAAATGTTACATCAATACTATTCAAAGCAATTTTATATAGTAGTACATAATCATTACATGAGTGTTTACTTTTTGATGATATGGAATATACCATCATAATCATTAGTGAATACATTTGTTTCAATTTTGAGTTAACATTCCTTGTTGTTTTAATAAAAATAGATTCTGAAATTAATCTCTTATAAATATTACACTCATAGTCCAGTATTTTTGCTTTGTCAAAATTCATTGCATGTCCATTGATCTTTCTGTTTTATCGTGCCACGATTCATATCGTTCATACTGTTTACCTTTCTAATGTGTTCTTTCAATCTAATTCCTAATTTTCTTTTAGTCTGACCAATATATTCACATTCACAGGTGTTACAAGGAATAGAATAAACTACATCATTCCTATTACATTTTTCTATTTTGTCCTTAAAATTTACCTATATATTAGCTTTTTTTATGAATTTGCATACCACTGTAAAATCATCTTTAAATGTTCTCTTAATTTTTGTGAGCTAACATTCTATTAAATGGGATTACTAAAGTTTCATTTTTCTCACCACTATTATAAATCCTAGCTAGATCTTCCTTATCCTTCAATTTTCCATTTCTTTTATCCATATTTGTTCCATACTTATGAATTCTAATATGTTTATTAATTACGCTTAAAGGGTAATCATTGTTTAAAAGAATATTTTTAATTTTAATTACATTATTATTATAGAAGTTTGGATGGGAAATCTTAAATATTTTTTAAATTAAATTATTCACAATATTCTTCTTAATATAATAAGGATGAGCAGAATTGTAGTTTAATAATCTCCCAGAAGTAGGTTTACTGTACCAGTTCGTCATTATCCGTCCTTCAACATTAATCAAAGTTATGTCAAGGAAGTTTAACTTATTATATTTTTGGTGTTCAATTGTAAAATTTATGTATTTATGATAATCGTTAAATGTTCTATACAAATTTAAAATTTCATTTTTATCTATAATGATAAAAGTGTCATCCACATGTCTCACATATAGCAAACAGTTAAAATTCTTCCAGCAAGTATTCTCAAGCTGTCTCATAACCAATTCACTTAGTAAATTAGAGAGTATGCCACAAATTGAAACACCTTTATTTTGTTTGTAAATTAAATTATTAAATTTAAATGTAGTTGCATTAATAATAAAGTCTAGGATTCTAATAATTTGATCTTTAGGAATTTTTATACTTTTTTTATTATGAAGGTCATTCAGATAACCTAAAAGAACATTACTCATTAATGCATGTCGTATGGAGGGATACATATTAACAACGTTCCTATACACCATTTCATAATTCTCAGGAATTTGAATATTATTTACCTTATTTATTAATTCTGTACTATTATTTATTAAATTATTAATTCCAATGTTCTTATGTGGCTTTAGTAAGTTGTTTAAAAATTTTGAGAGATATTATATGTGAGTCCATTCACTGCTGAAATCATTAATCTAATAGGATGACCTTCCTTGTGAACTTTAATTAGACCAAATGCTAAATTAATCTGTGTCCACTTTGATAAAGTTGATTATATTGAAACCTAGTTATTAAATCACGACTAAGCCATTCTTTCAATATAAATTGCAGTTCTTTTAATTTACCTTGTGTGTCATACTTATGCAACCTGCTATTCATCTCTTCATTGGATAAGTTTTCCTCAACCTTCTCAACATAATCATCTTTATTTATTAAAACTGATTTATTACCTTTATCACATTTTATACATATTATATCATTATTATCGTTCAAAAAAATTTGTTTATTTAAGTTCCCGATTTGTATTTTTTTTTGAGGTTGGTAAATTTTAATATTTTGAGGTTTTAAAAATGTAACCTGTTGTAATGGAATGATCTTGGTGATGCCAGTTGACTTCTGTCGTTAGAGAAGAAAAGATTGACAGAGTGAAGTAATGCCATCGAGATGTTTTATGTATATATGTGAATAATGACTTGAAGAATATAATCTGTTGTCTAACTGAATTAAGATATGTTATATTAAGTTGCAAGATATTAGATAATGTAATGTGTTTTGTTAGGTATTTGGACTCTTCTTTTTAAACTTAAAAAAACGTCAATGCGTAATATCATTGCTGATCTTAATTAAATTGAAGATACCCTGAAGAAGACACCAATCAGTGTCGAAACGTTGGTTTGAATAAAGAAAATATATGAATATTGATTTTCTATAATATTTAGAACCGCATACCCTATTTGCATAATATATAGTTAATATCAAGACAATCAGAAAATAGGAAAATATTATCTAATTGTAATATTTGTAAGTTAAAATGTGTGCAGAAAATATCTTAATTGATTTCAAAGAGTAGAAATTTGAATTTCATCATAGGTAGCAGAGGGCATGCACAGAATATTACAAGGTATGAGGAATGGGTTCCATCATGTTAATGACCGAAATTTTGGCCGAACTTGCTAATGGCTTTCTGTACCGTCCATTTGCCATTTCCAAGGCATGTTGCTCGTCCTTCCTGCAAGTCGCCTTCGCCTCCTGACGCCGTGCTCCGCCGCCTCCGCCGCTGTTGTGGTCAGGGCAAGGACCACCACCAAGCCATCCGTACTATCTGTTTCTCTTGCCCCATGGTCGAAGCTTGCTTGATGCCTGACTGAGAGGATAATGCTGTCGACGCCTCTGCACTTGGCAGTTAAGCGATCAAGGAGGCGATGCTGTGAAGTGGCAATGTACAGTACTATAAGATTCTCTGCGGTTTCATTTTGCGTTGACTTTAGATCCAATTGTGGGTTATATTAAACTGTGGGTTACACTTCTTCCCATCTATTAAGGAATACTGTTATCTAGTATCTTACATTTTGTTTCTCTTTCGCGAACCGAGAAGTATCGTGTATTAATAATTATAACAGAGTGATATATTAATAGTTATAAGTATAAATGTAAGACTTTTAGGATTATTTCTCTGAAATTTTTATTTTAATCTTGCTGAAAATTATCAATTGTTTATAACGTGAAATCGAAAAGCAAACAATCAAGGCTCATGGAATTCGTCTTCTTATTTTATTTATATGAATTTGTTTGTTAGATGACAGCGTTCCCAAGTACCTTATTCCAATTTTTTTTTCGTCTTAGTGTTCCTTGGAAAAACTTGTCGCAAAATAATTTTTTCCTTTATGACGTTTTTCGCATGGGTCAATCAATATTGAAATGCCCCCACAGAAGAAGCTAACAACTTCATGAGTCAACCTCACCAGATTATATTGGAGGGAAGTTGAATTAATTACATATAAAAGTTTCACGTGCATATTTGATGACAATTGCTTTTATCTAAAATGATGAAAGGTCCAATAAATAGCATCTTGGTCGATCTTGAATTGTGAATTGTCGTTTTTATAACTGGATAATTATTTTAATTGCTTAGGGGGAGTCCAACAGTCCGACATCCGACAGAGCGAGCTAATGCTGATTCTCAGAACTATTTCTAGACAACATAAGTTTAAGAGTATCATAAGTAAGAATGAAGATTGCCCGGCATTGTATTCCTGTTTTTTTGAGGTGACTAGTGTATATTACTTATATTGCCCTTTAATCTATATTGTAAGAACACACTATCTTATAAAGCATTCCCAACACCTTTTACAAACAATATGAAACACTGACATAAATAATCTCGCGCTGCTCGTGAAGATCCTGCCATTTCGTTGTCGTCTATTAATAATTATTTTGAAATGAAACAAAATTATTGTTTGTCTTTTCAAGATGTCGTGGTTGTAAGTTGAAAAGAAAAAGACCGTGTATTGGCAAAAGTGTGAAAACGGCGCTGAGTGTTGTAATTTAGAGAGTGACGGAAGGCAGGTAGCCGAGCTTCAACATTTTATCTAGGGTGTTTGCTGGAGTAATTTTTTTATAAAGTACTTATAATTAGATTTTCAGGGTTTAAAATCATGTTTCATAACTACATCACAAAAATTATGACTAGCCGATACTGGAGGAACATTTTTTGGCGAAGTGAAAATTCAACTTCGAGCTTTTATTCGGAAATGTACTAATTTCCTTCAAAATATTAAGAAACTAAAAGCTTATCTTTTAATGAAGTGAAGAAGATTACTGTTTTCAATTTTAATAAAAGTCTATATTTTATGTATTATAAAACAGAATTATAAGGTGGTCGGTACTGGACGACTTTCCCCCTCCTTTAACTTTAACGACCTATTTTTTAAAGAGAAACCTGTGTAATACAAAATGGAATTTTAATAAATGATGGTTCCTTTGTCCTATTGGTTTTGGGTTTATCTGCAAATTGACGAGATTGCTATATTTATATCTGCAAGTTGGATTCAAATAGATCCTATGCTATACACACGTTACGGGATCGAATCAATACACTTCGGTGACCTAATTATTACCGTGTGTTGACAATTACCTCAAGTGGGGGTGCTTCTGTTGATAGTTACCCTCCTCTGCTTACTGCATCGTAATCATACACAGTTTCTGATTACGTTATATTAAATTTGCCCTCGCTTTTAGAGAAAGAATCGCTAGAATTCATGGAATATAGGCCTCCGCCTGGTTTTCTCGAACAAAAAAGTTGTGTTTTCAAGGATTATTTTAAAAACATCTCCAACCCTACAAAATAATGGCATATCAATTGTTTATTTGATTCAGTTCATTCTTAATTGCACAGCATATTATTATTCATCTTTTTGAGAGAATTATATCCATGCAAAAGTGCTCTCCTTGTGACATGTAAATCAGAAGCTTTGTGTCATGTTTGATCTATAAAGATGCAAAGGAAAGGATAAGTTTCATGGCGCTTATTAAAGCGTCAGTAAATTGAAGAAACGAGACCACTTTTGATCTCTTCCGTAGCTTAATCTGAAATACCAATGTTTTCTCAAAATCATCTTTCAGAAATTCTGTTCATTTTCAATATTTAAAACTAGAATATAAAATATTCCAAAACTGGGGATTGTCACAAAGCAGATTTAAAATTTAAAAAGAATTGTAATTTTATGTCGAAAATATCCATGTTTAAGGAAAACAGATGGATATAATCAAAATCTTTGAAGAAATATGGTTTATTACAGTACGTACAACCGTGTTTCGGGAGGCTGTACAGTATTCTACCCAACAATAAGTAAAATATCGAAATCATAAAATCTAAACACAATATGCAATTAAAAAATATGAATGAAACCTTAATAACAACGTGTGAATATTGTAAAATACAATGCAATAAACTTATTACTTGTTTCTTCATTGAACAAGAGAATAAATGTTTACATAAAAGTTATAAAATTTATAGGTTTTTGTCATTATTTACATTTATATTTAACTTTGGAAAATATAATAGCATAAAGATGCAAGTTGAAATACTAATATATATGACTATTTCTCCGGACGTTTTGTTGAGGAAGGATATACTATTTGTTTTATATTAACTGCTTAAAATTTGTAAGGTACATTTTAAATGAATTCCATTTTATTTAAAATTACTGCTCTTTTAAATTTCAAATTAAAATTTTATTGTCTATAAAATATAGTTTTTCAATCAATGTCAATTACACGTTATCTAAATCCTAAATGATATAAAAATCGATTATTTCATTGTTATCCATCAATTTGATTTACAATTATTATAATCAGTTAAATTGTCATTAAGGGGATTTTTTTGTGAAAATTGTTTGATTGATGAAAAATTCAAATGCTCAAAATGAAAATTAAAGAATATGTGTGCATGTTATAATTAAATTTCACTGTTCCCTATGTATTTCCTTTATTTATTACATTATCATAATATACAATTGGGACATTAATAACAGTGGAACTTCTGTAGTGTTCAGAAATAAATTAAGTATTTTTCGAACCTCTTTGCCTCAGTTTTTTAGACAACGTCCTCCGCAAAGTGCTTGTCTCTTCCTTTAACTCAGAATCAAAGTTACTCGAGTACTATTGAGAACACTGAGTAATTAAATTGTTGTGCTCGGAGTGACAAGAACTTCATCTGAAAACGCAGCATATATTTGTGCCTCTAGAAACTTCACCCACTTACTATGTAGTCCACGAACTCAAGGAAACTTCCTTCGCTTAGGGCACCCTACTGTTCCCAGTAAAAGCCATGTCTTAGAGACCTAACTCGTATAACTCAATTGTTTGGCTACTCAGCGTGTTGTTTGCCGCCCCATGCATTAGGACATCATTTAACTTTAACGTATTGTAGTTAAGCAACGTCGTTTCTGAGAGGTAATGATGTCAAGAGATCGTTCATCCAATAAGTCGCTTCAAATTTCTGTCTGTGACGTGCGCTCCTGCATTTCAGTTGGGAAGAAAGGGCGATGACGAAATGAAGACCTGTTTCACATCTCTACTTCAAATTCTGAACTTTACTCTCGAGTGTTTCTCCGTATTGGAAGAACTTGGTATAGAACATTCACTTAAAAAGTCTGGGTTGAAAAAGGTGGATATGGTGTACAATTGTGGATGGTGAATGGGTGGTGTAGTGTTTATCATCCCTGCGATCTTAGTAGGAATCCTGGGTTCGAGTCCAGGCTTGTCGTAATTTTTACCTGACTCAAATTTATCACGTATCTTCTCCACGTGTAGGTACTCAGAAGAAATATGAGCATTTACTTAAAACTGTTCTCTTCAAATTGGTGGGCACAATATGCCGTGGAAAGCTGGGTCATAATAAAAAACTATACTTGTACTTTGATTTAATTAAAAGAATATTTGACATTTTAGGCAGACATAATCGATTAAAACTATTTTTAATATTCATTTTTTTAAATTCTGAATAAATAAATACCTTACCCTGTTAATTAACTTAAAACTTGGATCACGAACTTTCCGTTTGCAAGAGTGCACGAAGTTAGAAAGATACGAAGACAGCAGTTACAAAACCTGAAAGAAATTCATTTCTAGCGACTTTCGAAACACACTTTAGCGGAACATCCTCCGAAGAAAAAAAAACTGATACGCGAGCATTTGTCTCTTGTCCACGTTTGGTGGCTTCTGCTGGAGGGTGGAGTGGAGCTGCTATTGATCTTCTTCAACGTGGAAACACCGGAGACGTAACAACAAAGACATTGCTGATGGCTGGGACTATGATGGCACACATCATATCATTGACGTTGGCGAATCGTAATGTGGACTCAGGAAGTTATTGATGACAGGGAAGGAAGTTCATTTGAGACGGATAGCACCTGTAATTGTTGATCGATTTGCTAAAATGTTGCAAAAGAGTTATGAGTTACCAAACTTTTGGTGAGAGGAATTACAAATAACTGACTTCTATACTTTCCGATTACAAAGTTCGTGTTAGAAACGAATTGAACGCCCATGTCTTTTCAGATCATTATGAATCCATCCTGACTCGGATTTTTCCTCAAGTAATGGCGGATTTTCCATGGACAGGAATGTCATGTAAAACATTTGTTATTATTAATCTCGAATTTTCATCGCACTAAAATTCATTTTGGATTGATAAATGGATGACAGTTCGTATTTTATTAATTTTTTATAAGAATTAAAATTGTCTTTGCTCTTGGGCCCTTGATAGGAATTGGGATTGTCCCTTGCTTTTTTGCGGAGAGTAACTTAGTTTATTATCCCTCACGTGATTCTTTTACTATAAAGTTTATTTAATTTGGAATAATTGGCTCCAGAACAGTCAATTTTCATATTATGATGTCCAATGAGTGAATATTTAGGGAAGACAGGCAAAAATGGTGTTGTCAATCGATGTTTCATATATTTGGCTCGTATTACGTCACCAGTTGTACGTTGAATACTAAACAGGAAGTCCATTCAAATGTAATCGTTTTCTCTCTTAATATAAAAATACTAATTACGTCTAATATGAAATAAAAAAGGATCATTGAAATATTTAACTAAGTTTCTCAATTTCCTTTCCACAATGTTACTCATTGATTTCCTCCTAATTAACCATAAAAGTTCTATCAAAATCTCAATATTTAAACCATATGCATTACAAAAAGTAAATATTATAATATGTCTCTTATAATCAAGAGGAAGTAACCACAGGTGATTTAAAACAGTTAAAGGGTACATATTCTTTTCTCCAATAATATTTTATATTTCAAGCCACAAACTACAAAAGAAACAAAATTATATAACACCAGCTCTCTTTCCTGACAATACATAATTATCCTTGATCTCATATTCACAACCTAAAGTTTCTACTAAACATTCCAATTTATTTCCTGTACTTGGTAACAAAATATTACCTAAATTGGGAGCCATCCAAGTCTTCCAATTTCTAGCAGAATCATTACATTCCATAGCTTCTAAAATAACCGGCCAATCTTTTCCTTAAAAAACAGTTATTCTGATAACTTTACGACTTTTGAAAAATACTTTCTTAAAAACACTTAACCGTCTATGTAAAAAATACATTTTCCATCCATGAAGTTTTAACTGAGGAAAATCTGAAGAAATTATCCAACTAGGTCCAGATGTACTACCTGTATGAAACATAATTTCCCTGCTAGAATCGTAATAAATATCAGATGGTTCAATATAAACCTCCCATTGATTATAGTCAAATTTTCTTTTGAAATTGTTACCTAAACGTATTTTCTCTTTAATTTCTGTAGCATGTTTCACATGGATTATCATCACAAACTTCACATACAAATGATTTGGGCTTGGCTTTAACATAAATATAAACACCATCTTGTAAAAATTTAAAAAATTGATCTAAAATCTACGAATCATAACATTGTCATATTGGTCTTCATCTACAGTAACACCATTTTTGTCTGTGTTCCCTAAATATTCACTTATTGTGTTCGTAAAACAGAACCAACTGTCTCTCCCATACCCCATTCCCCACCGAAATGTAAATTGCCATATCGGTAACGTATTGTAGTGCTCCCATACTACTATTTATACATACACGTGGAAACTATCGTCTTTCGTAAAATATACGTCGTTTTCCGTAATAATTGTAGGTCTCTTGTACCGTCGACGTCCATAACGTCTTTGTCTGTAAAACATTGTCAGTAGTAGGGTGTAGTCACTTCAACAATCTTCAGTCTCCTTTCAAAAGCTGGATCAGAATAAGGAGGATAATTAAATACAAAAATTACCACACTTTCAGACTTCAGAACATATCCAACACCAAACTTTACATTGACACGAAATAATTTACCCACCACAAGACGTTTTAAAACATCAATTCATTGTTATGATTATTGGTATTGAAATCTTCAAATAACACAATTCTGTAATTATTATTTAAACCACTCAAGAAGAACTTGCCTTCACCAGGAATAAAAACATACTCTAGATTATTATTCAACACAATTTCTTCAACACATGTACTTTTCCCACAACCAGTATTACCCCATAAATAAAGTTGTAAATTAGTAGATTCTTATTGAAAACAATTAAACCAAATTTTTGTCCTTCATAAACATTAACATATCATTTTTCTGCCTTACAGGTTGCTTATTTTGATGCAACAATTCTAATTGCTTATAAAAATTGAGATGGTTCAGCACAAAAGGATCACCAATATTAAAAGTATCAACAGATTCAGTCCATTTTGTAGCTTGGTATGCAAAAGAAAACATTTTAGATCTTACACCAGTATATATACAATTATAAACCTCTTTGGTCATATATGTGAGCAAAGCCTTCTCATTTTTTAAACTTTGAACATCTGTTTGACAATGATCATATAAAAATGATATTATATCACGTATATCAGGAAACAAAAAATTTATCTTTAAATACTAAATAACAGTGTAAATTATAATTTTTGAAATGAAGTCTATTTTTGGACAGCTTATCCCACCTCCATTATCAAACCGCGTTGCACTTCCTTTTCCTTAAATTCAAAATTTTGGAAAAATAATTTGTATAACAAAATTTTTTATTTCATTATTGGTTACTTTCTAACATTTCAAGAGTAGCACTCTTCTAAAAAATTACTTTATTCTCGAATACCGGATCTTGGAAACGTTTTTGGATAATTACTTTCCTTTCCTTTCATTTACATGTCTGAAAGTAATGAAACAGAGATTGAACTAATTATTTTATCTTATACCTCAGAAAAAAATGTGAAATAATCTTTTAATCTCATATTTTTGGAATGATATTCTGCGTTGTTGCTAAATATATGATTCCCTAATTGCATGAATAATTTATAAAATTTAATGTAATTTTTAAAATAATCATTATTAAATATCACACAGTAACGGGATTTTGTGAAAATGGATTTACCAATAAAGCTTTTGCTTGTTCGTCAGGAACCATTCATTCCTTCCCATTCATTCATTTAAACTTTAATAATATATTATTTAAGTGTAATATCTTAAGAATGTGTCAGTATTGGTGGAATTTTTTATATAAACGACAGTGACACTGTATTATTACTGGAAAAAATTCATTAATCAGATTTTTTTATTTTACATCCAATACCGGCGTAACGAATGCGCAGTGGAGAACAATTACATTTTCAATGTTTTCTACTGTCCTGAATTTCTTGTACCGTAGAATTTGTCAAATTTTGGTGAGTTTGACAAAGTTAATTGGGAAGATATATTAATATAGTCGAAAATGGTATCATTACTTATTTAAAAATTACAAATATATTTTCTCATATGGTAGTAGCAAGTGCAGTATTTGTAGAAATAACTCCGTGAAGAGGTCTTTGTAAAAAAAAGATGGACTTTTATTAATCATTTCTCTTCATTTTCTCCCTACATTTTGCTATGTACGACATGTGGGTGTGTAATATCGGTAATGATGAGATGTCGATGGCGTGAAAATAAGACTTAGTAATAGACAATGTTGAATTTAATAGAATTTATGAACAGAAAGCTTTTTGGCTGCGTCACACGTTGAGTGACTCTGAATAAAACATAAATGAAAGAATAAATAAATGAGTAAAGTGAATAAAGAATATTGTATTTATTTCACTTTTCCTGTGGCATGGAACTACTCAATAGTCAACGAGGAGAATCCTATTCACTTATAGGCGATTCTGTAAAATGGTCCTTGATGAAAAGAATGTTAAAAAACAGGAAGTCATGGAAAATTTAATAATATATCGACCTTTTCGTGAATAATATTACTGATGTCGCTTAGTGGAGTTAATTTTTGTTTTTTATTCTATTAACGATCCTTTCATCTGCAAATATCACAGTAATTTTTGCGGTTCACATTATTAGATGCGTGTATCCGTGAAATTATCATACTTTCACAGTACAATGTAATAGGAAAATTTAAAGATAATTTATGAAATATCACATTGATTAGATAAGTAAGTAAATTCCAATTGTTTCGGGTTATTAAAAATTGATCTCACACAACGTGCAATTAACAGTGCCCTATCAATATTACGGGACATGTACAATTGCAAATGAAGAATTAGGAGAGTGAAAAATATTTTTATAGCTCAGCAAAATTAATCTTAAAAAAGAAATTATTACCATTGCCATTAAAATTATTTTAAATGGATGTTAATATTTCTATTATATTACAATACTAAAATTAAATTTTGTACTTGACATGGTTAAAAACATTGTCTATATCTGCATTCCAGTTCTGCTCTTTCTTCTATATTCCGCTTGCGCTTTTCTCAATTGACTTGGATGACCCCTTCCCTCCAAATGAGTGATTCATTGTCTTCGTAATTTTCATACGAATTTTGTTATTGATTTTTGACCGTTTACAATTATTACTGCTATTTTTAATTACGTAAAATTACTCTTAATAATAAATCGTCAAATTACCCATCTTGGCTCGGGTCTTCCTTCGGTTAGAGGAGGATTTGAAATAAAAGTGTTCTAGGCTCTGGCCTAGGGGTTGCTGTATCATTTATACTATTTTTCTTATTTACGTTCAATTTTAAGTAATTTTAATAAGTACAATTTTTATGAATATTTTCGAAATAATTCAATAAATTGATGATTAAGCATTTGTTAAATAACTTTTTTATTCTTTTAAATACAAGTTTGTTGATATGTCGATTTTATAATATGAACATAACTACTCTTATCTATATCTTAGGGGGATAAATGTCATAATTTTGCCTTAGGACACAGAAATGATGCCTTGAGGTCGTTGATCGGAATTGATGCGATGGACCCTTGTTTGCTTCCGGAGAGTACATTAGTTTATTGTACTCCACGTACTCGTACGCAGTTTGTAACTGCTTTTATGACAGTAAAATATAATATAATATTTTAATGTTTGATGATTTTAATGATTTTAATATTTCAACATGAATGACGACTAGCGTGAAGGAAAATCTTCTCTCTGCCAGCAGATCAGTTGAGGGTCGCCTCCCACGAATGACGACAGCGACAACTTTGTTCTCTGAAAAGTGTTCCGCCTTACCGCTCAAGCAATCATTTTAATCAGACGTGAAATTGGGCATAAATAGCATCCATTTTGTTGAGCTGTCTTCGAGAGAAACTTCTGCGGAGGGTTTGCGGCAAGAAAGGAAAGAAAGAGCGAGGAATCGTGACAAGTGGGATTACGTCAGCTGCAATTTCATCTCTTGAGGAATTTTACTCTGAAGAAGCGAAGATCGCATTGTAAGAATGCAGAAGTAAATATATAGGACCTTGATTAATCGGGTGGCGCCACATTAAAGTGACGAATTTAAGAAAGATAATTCATGACTCTGAAACCGTGAGGTGTTCAGTATCTGACTTCACTAAATATTTTCGCTGATAGATTGAGGAGCAACGACTTAAGAATAGATATTTGTCAAATGACCATTGAATTAGCATTAAGTTAATAACTAGTTAGCGTAGTATTTGTAAGAAAAGGGTATAAATCTACCATCGAGGATAAGCTAAAAATACGACATGAAATAAATTGTGAAAGAAATTTTAAAAGAATAACTTAAATTTGAAAATAACTTCTAGTCGTTTCCAATTTCAAAAAAAAAGAAGAAGAGAAAAGTGCTGCTATAATAACCGCATAATCTCTTTGACGGAACTAATTTTTTTAAAACGTTTTTAAAATTTGTGTTTGACAGTTTTTCATGAACTAAGAGAGGTTTATCGATAAACTTAGTCCAAGATACAAAAGAAGTTAGAATAAAGTTGCAATTTGAAAAATATTTACCACTGCTTGATTCAAAACAAGACGATGATCAAAACAAGACATAACAGGTGTGCATGCGAAAAACTTAGTACTTTAATTTCCAGTTCGTCCAAATGTGTTTCTGTCACGAGTTTTGTATTGTATGTTCATTGTAATTATTATGAAATTTGTTGCACTCTCAATTGTACACACTGAAGAAATTTTAATTTTAGCTTAAAATATGTCTCGAATGACCAAATGGTTACGTATGTCAGAGAAGACAGCCTCGTCAACTGCTGTGACGTAACCGCCTCCACCGCCGCGTCGCGTCACAGTACTGAACGGTAAATCTGCAATGTCGGCTAACGGCTAACAATATGTATGTAAACGAGAAGCAACGACAGGCCTTGGACTTTTTTTCTTCCTGACCAACGAATGAGCGTTAGGTTCTCTCGACGGGCACTGATCATGCGGACCTTCTCCAAATCCAACCTCAACTGTCGGGAGAATAAGGTTCTCAGAATTGGGGACTGATCACGACAGAGCTCTTTCCTCCCAGCTTTATCGCCTCCGGCCGTGTCGACAGCGGATACAGGATGACGGCCAGTCTCTCGGCTTCACATGTGCTGTAAGTGTTCATATAATAAATATAAGTCTACTGAAAGTCTTGCTCGTTTCCTCCTCCTATTCGCCAACCTTAGATGTGCTCCCTCCCTTGTCAGACGAGCTCTCTACTGAGTCTCGACACTTAGATTGTAATTTATATAAGTAAAAATAGTTCATTCTCTGAAATCGTAGTCGGGTACTAGTGGTTATTTCAATGACCTGAATGTCCAAAGTCTATAAAATCCAGTTCCAGTGTCTAATATCTATTTTTATTCATTTTTGTGACGATATCTGATTTTTTCTCGATCATCTGGCGAATATTTTCTATCAAACCTTTTAGATTTAGAGATAAAATTCTTACTTTTACTCGCAATGGAACCCTATTTTTGTGTGAAAAACCATTCTTAAATTTCTCTTCTATTTACTGCGCTATTTCATACACACCATTATTTGTTCAGTAGATTTTCGAATAACTATAGAGAAATTTCAAGTTGTTAGTTTTCATAAATGAATTTCGACCGATAGCTCCTAGTATATAAGAGGTAGAATGTTTGTTGGTAGATATAGTGTTTCATTTCAATTAAATTTCGTTTTCCCTTACTACGGAGCTAAATGTCGTGGATGTACACCAGTCAAGAGGCACATATGTACGTCTTCACTTTGATGTCTACCTGGATGAGAAATGAGACAAACTGAAATAAATTTGTTGTGATGTATTTAAACAACAGCATAATGTGTCTTTCGTGAAAATATTAAACTATCAAAATGTTTCCCTTTGGTTTTTCTTTAAAAAGAATTCGGAAACATACTGAATTTGAAACAAATAGGTTTTTGCTTTAATGTAGATAGTGTGCCACATTTCTTTAAATGCAATATTTTATACTAGAAATGATAAAATAAAGGAGCTTGAAAGTATGGAGATATTTTACCAACTCACATGACCTGTTTGAAATATACTGGTGTTAAGTACTTTGGTATCTAACCGAAAACCAAAGACATAATTTTTTGGGGCTTAAAACATACAACTCATGTCATACTACATATTTGTGCTTCGGAATTGGGATAGTTTCTTACCAACAGTAGTCAGTTTCGAATTTGCACAAATAATGACAGCGACTACTTTGTTCTCTGAAAAGTGTTCCGCATTACCGTTTAAGCAATCATTTTCATCAGACGTGAATTGGACATATATAGCATTAATTATGTTGCGGTGATTTTGCAAGAAAATTCTGTGGGACATTTGTAGCAAGAAATATTGACATTATAGGGAAACATTTTAATATATGTTTTATTTGACATAGATAGATTAGAGTGTGGGTGGGTTCAGCTTGAAGAGCCCCACACGTAGGCCTGAAAAGGTCCTTTGCACCCCTGTTCATTCGTATTCTTATGATGGCGTAATGTATTCGAATCTGTGTAAGTAGTTGTGTTTGGCGCCATAGAAGGGCTCCACTAGTTGGGCTGCCAAG
This sequence comes from Laupala kohalensis, assembly GCA_002313205.1. Taxonomy (NCBI): domain Eukaryota; kingdom Metazoa; phylum Arthropoda; class Insecta; order Orthoptera; family Trigonidiidae; genus Laupala; species Laupala kohalensis. Next base: position 66,398 of record NNCF01130482.1, read on the forward strand.
CTCATGGAACGTGCAAGTCAGTGTAAATTATTTGATGAAACGGTGTGTCCGTTGTTCCAATGCTGAAGACCCCTTTTTTCGCGAAAAGGTGCGCGGCCCTAGCCACGTTGCGGTGGCGCGCTTAAGAACATGGTGCTGTGCTCACTAGCATATATTACGGTATGCATATACATTTTGAATGGCATCCAGTTGATGCAGCTGTGTTCATTAGTCCTAGCAGGGCGATATTAGTGCGATTAATCGCGACATATGACTTGGGAGGGCATTCGAAACTCCAACGTGACCACAGGTACCATGTTACCGGAGTGGTGGCAAATCTAACTATTAGCTACACAAAGGACCGCCGCTTCAAGGTTTGCTTATCATATATTAACATCATTCAAGAGGAATTGATTTGGAGCGGAAGATTTGGGACATTATTGCGAGCATGGCGAACCACGTTCTCACTACCCATAACAGTCATTCATTGCTATAAATGAAGGGATCATATATCTCCTCATCATGGCTTAGCGTCAATTACATAATGTACTGCCATTTTCATTTGAATCCATGTGTTTTCTTTTAGATTTAAGTATTAAGAATGGTGTTAATTTGTATTTCAGTGTTATTTCGAGATGTCATTGTTATATTTAGCATTTCCTCTATCAGGATCAAATATACCATCAGTATTACTAAGAATATTCATTATTCTTTTCTCTTTTTAATGCCATTTTGTCCTTTTTCTGGTAGTCATCATAAGCAATCGGATTTACTACCCGGCATTTTCATGGGTATCGTCCCTGTAAATAACTGTTCATCGTGTTAGGATTTGGCAACGCACCACAGGTATGATTCTATAAAATTTGCCACCCTAACAACCCCTTCGTACAGTTAGGTTTATTTCAATCCCAGGGCCACGCTAAATATTGGATTTTAGCCTTCCTGATATCCTCTAGGTTCGGGAAATATGACCTAGGTAACGGTATTTAGTTTGGTCAAGTGCTTCGCACAAACAGAGTACATGCGTGGAGGTCTCCTCCTCCATGCCGCATCTCCTACACATTTGATCCTCACTGATGCCCATAAAGTGTAGATATCTCCGTAGGGTATTATGGCATGTTAGTATGCCTACTACTTTCCTTATACCACCGTTACCTGTATAGTAGAACCATCTTATATTCTTGGTTTGGTGAGCAATTAACTCGCGGGCATACCTATCTATATTGTGTGACTTCCAGATGGTGAGGTGTTGCTGGTGTGACAATTTCCAACCTCACCTTTCGTGGAAATATTCCAAAGAAGGGTTCCGGGCCATCAAAGTGCCCCTTAGATCCCAACTTTGCCAGTTCGTCTCCCTTTCCATTTTCCCTGATTCCCATATGCTCAGGAACTGGGTTTCGTTCATAGAGTATGTCTAGCATCCGTTGGCATTGCCACACAAGTTTGGATGTTGTTCTATAGACACATAGTGCGCTTAGTGCTACCTGGCTGTATCTGCATATATTGATTCGGGCACTAAGTTCTGACATAGTTTGTATATGATTAACGCACGACAGTATAGTAAATACTTATACCAGTATAGTAAATAATATGAAAACTGTGGTGTATCCCCCTAAAGAGAGGTGGAACCTTGTATTAGGTCTCCAAATCCCGGCACCAGTTCCCGCTCCCGACCGCGAATAATCCGTAAACCGAACGTGACCCCCAGTCTGGAGACTAGTCCCGACGCCCGTGACCCAATCCTCTCTCGTGGGGATCACCACTGAGAATTTGTAATCCAATATTTGACATGATTTTAAGACATAATTAGAATTAAAAAATTAAATCTGTATCAACAAATTCGTTAGAAATCAATAGTAAAAGATAGTACATTTTATCAGATCAATTCCACTTCATTTACAAAGAACACGAGTCTCGAATCTTGAAATTCGACTTCTCATATTTAAAATATTAGTTTGTTAATTTTTATATCACTAAAGGTTTTTGAACTTGCATTCCAGTCTTTATCAGTATAATATACAAAGCAATGTTAAAGTTTTTGCAAGTGTATTTTATTTAACCTTAATTTTTTTATGAAAGTAACCCTTATTTAATGCGTTAGTCGCATGCTCATAATAAATGCATTTATGGTACGTACATCAAAATGTTTATTTAATTAATGTTTTGACTCAGTATTTTATCTTTTTAGTTCGCATTTTGAAGAGGTACGCGGAAAGTTAAAAATGTTTTCCCTCGCAGTAAATAAAGCTCTAGAAAGAATTGTTAAGTGCAATCTCCTGGTTCAATGAACGACTTTTTACCCATTTTTTTGTTTAGAAATCCAAGTTTTTTGTTCGATTAACATGTGAATGAGCACACATCCGTTTTCTACTCTGTCCTTTCCGTGAAGTCTCTACCCTCCGGCACCCACGTTTCCAAGTAATATCCGGCTGCTAAACTGCTACAATAACTGCGACTACGCGAACAGGAGTGTGATGAATACAATTGTCTTCCAATCACCGATTCAAATGCGTTATATTGAAACACTGGATGTGCCCTTGTTTTCCTGTTTGGCAAAAGTAATTTTACTCTCGCGACCTGACGTTTTTTTTTGTTTTCAATCCGACGAGGCATGGTCAAATTAATCCGGTAACACCTGTTGGATTTACTTGCCACATGTTGGTACAAAACACGATTCACAATTTTGGTTCTACAACAACCAGCTCTCGAGATATTTTTAATGTATCAAAAAGATGAAAATGAATTTCACTATTGTTATTGGTTTTTATAAAATGTCTTCTATTTAAATACAATTTACGTACCATGATTTTGTAATTATATATTCACCTACAAACATACACGAACTATAGGAACTAAATTAATATTCTTGTAAAATTGGATCACTTTAATGTATACATTAATTTGTATAATATCTGTATGAATAAGAAATAACTGTATAATTCCCGAAACCTAATAATTTTTCCGTAAACCTAATAAATGAACAAGAATGACTGAATGAATGATTAAAATAAAACGATATGAAGTTCTAACAGTATGTGGCGTATGTATCAAAGAAAATGTATATTTTAACTCTAAAACGAAGTATATTCTCGGGAAAAGAACTCTTTGACTACGTCTAATTCAGTAATATATGTTAATAAATGAATATTTGAAGAATTTGGCGTAAAAAAATTCGTGTCGTCTTCTTTCAAGAAATTTTGATCTTCAGTGTCTGGTAGTTATACAAAAATTAATGCTTGTTTCATATTTGAATTGATCAGACAAGAACTAGGCTTCCGTACGCTATCACAGTTCATTGATTCACATCCGCCGATGACTTCTACTTTTCTCGTAATGTATTAGAAAACCGTCATCAACAGAGTAAATTAAATAAAACTGTATTAAAGAACAATGTGTCCTTATTTTTTTCTGTCACCCGCGGTGTGTAGAGTTGTTTTTGTAAATCTCCGAAAGTATTTATTCTGTAGTTATGTGATCTTCATATTTCTAAGTTATGTGGTGACATAAAATATCGTAAAATAATTTCATTTATCTCTTAAGGACAATAAATACAATACAAGGGCATCAAATATGTGATACGAAAACACGTTGTAGGTATACATAGATTTTGCAGTAATTACTCCACCGAACTTATTAACAGCTTTTCGATATAATTGAAGTACCTACCAGGAATTGTGACCAGTGGCTTGGTAACTTGTTTAACTCTCGTCAGCAAATACTGCGTCCATGTTGCAAACATGACATTGTTCGACGGGCGTCGCATTTTGTCAAGCGCACGAGATTAGTTCAGCTTGCGTTCTGCCAATCCCAGCGCTTTATTCTATCACCAGGGTAACAATTGTCGTGTTCTCTTACCGTTGGGTAGTAGTTGGAAGGCCAATCTTTCTACCAGGCACGTCCTTCTAACTTTATTAAGAGTACAGGATTGGAGAGTGTTAAACGTATCGAACAGTGGAGTACAGACAGAAGCGAACTCACACGGAAATAGAGAAAGATGAATTGACGAGAAAAGCAACTAGTGTTCTAGTGAAGTTCAGCCAAATTTCAATTACTTAAATAAATGTATCCACATAACGCAAGAAGCTTGGGAAAAAGCACCCGCGCTACGTGAATTACAATCGAGAAATGGCAACAAACATAATAAAATCAGCAAGTTAACATAAAGAAAATAGAATAGAAACGTTTTATGCAAACTTTTAAGTAGTTTGTCACGAAGGTATTTTTCTTTGTTTTTGAACGGTGAACAAAAGAAAATCTACATAAAATACGTTTTTCAAATAGGTAACCATCTTCTTCAACATATTTTACTACAAAATGCGCAATTATTATTACTTTTTTCTACTTTTTAGCTTTCTAAGAACCTTTTGTTTGAATGAATTATTATTTCATTTATACCTTAATAACCCATTCATAAATCAAAGAAGCAATCCACTCAAACATTCAACAGAAATTTAACGAAGTCGAAAATGCCAAACAAATAGCGTATTGAATTTTTTTTTATTTTTACAAAACGTTAACCCAGTTAATCGTGTTCTTTTTTCAAAATCGAATTCCATTCCTTTACGAATTCAACTTGGCTTAGTTGTCCTCTAGATCCTTTGTCACTTATCACACAAGGATAAACATAGATACATAACGAACGGTGAATCAGCATTTTGGAATGGGTGGGGTGTATTCTCATTGCCAGGCGGGGGGAGGGGAATTACTTTACTCGGACTGTCTCTCTTTGCCGATTTCGGAGATGTTTACCATATCTGAGAGAATTTTGAATATTTTGAGTATGATTCTTTTATTCAATTTCACAACTTTAATTGGTTTTTGTTATCAGAGTCAGAAAATTGTCCTTATACAAAATTTAGTTGAGAATATGTTTCACAATGAAAAATTTGTGATTGTCTTATTGAATCTTCTAAATAAATAAATTCTTCTAACATCTATGTTTCTTAATAGTTAGACCATCAATTTTCCGGCAGGGATTGATCTTCTCATAAATGAGATGTACCACTCTTCCTTTTATTATATTTATTTTAAGACTCTTAAATAAACCACTGACAGAGAAGGTTGCAATTAAGGAATCTTCCAAATCTAAAATTTTAACGAAAATGTAATGGAACTGGATTTCATCTATTTTTATGTTAATTTTTATGTTAACTACTGACAATCTACCGTAAGCCCTGTAGAAGAGATCAATCCACTATCTCGAAACGTTGGCAAAAAAATCAATAAATTGAATGAAGAGTGGTACATCTCATTTATGGGAAGATCCTTCCCGTCATTCTGCTTAAAATTGATTATCTAATTATTAAGACACATAGTTGTTAGAAGAATTTATTTATTTAGTTAAGAATATTTCTGTCAAATGATACACAAAGGAATATCTGTTGTCTTTCCTAAAAGTAAAATTATCGTGTTAATTTGTCCCTCATGGCTAGCGCACTCGCTTGCCACGGCGTGGTCTCGGGTTCGATTCCCGACACGGCTAGAAAAATTTGTTGCTTTTCACTTCTATGTCTCAGTTTATTAGTTGTTATGATTGAAAAGTTTACTTACCACCGTAGTTGTAATACTCGGATACGGATACCATCTAGTCTTTGTTCACCCTTAAATGTTTCACTATGTGTCTAGTGAGTAAACTCATGTAGAGTTGGGTGTTACTAGCACTCGTCACCGTGGCCTTAGTTGGCCGAAACGAGACATACATAGAGTTACTTATCACACCCCGAACAACCGATTACCTCATGGTAAGATACAATTAAAAGCAGTTATTTGGTGCATTACAATTACATTTTTAAGGTGCAAATGAATCCTAAAAGTTGTAGGACGTTTATCGCTATGAGAGGAAATATTATTTCTTTTGTAGTCCCGATAAATATTTAATGTTATGAAACTAGGGACTCGTACATTAAACAAAACAATGAGACAAAGATTAATTTATATGGTAAATGAATAGGATTTAATTTAATAAAACTTTCAATATTCGTTATTTCTTTGGTAAAATCGGTCCAGTAGTTTACATCTTTTATCAATTTTCACATTCTTATTTTTTTCATTATAAATACAGCTATGAAAAACAGTTTTTTACTCTCTGCAAATACATGAAAATCGTCCTTTTTTCTCGAAGTAGAAAAAAAATCATGCGTGAAGATAGAACGTGAATAGAAATAAATGTCGAAACATTTGTATAATTTTGTTCTGTAAACTTTATTTTATTAAATTACTCTACAAATACTAGATTTATAAATAATCATTTAATTCCGACCCAGCATTTTCGTCTTTAAAAGGAATATTTTGTTATTTTAAATATTATTCCCATCCCACGAAATCGCTGAATTGAACTGGTACATCAACTTCAATCAACAATACTTGAACAGATTTTTCACAGTATACAAAATTATTTCTAAACTTTTTTTACTACAGGGTTTGAAAGTTTTGTATAGGATGGTCAATAAATTACCTTTCGCTAGGCCACAAAAAGATAAGAATACCTAAGAGAATATGAGTAAGGTGGTTTATCAAATTCCTTGTCAAAACTACCACAGGTGTTACATAGACCAAACGAAGAGGTTTCTTAAAACAACACATCTCTGAGTCGGGTACAGACGAAGGACAGTGCAACGATAACTTCTTTTAGAATTATCTTTGTACATCATGTACATTCTTTTTATCAGAAATTGTTCAGCTGGAATTCTACGGTTTCAGTATTTTCATATTTCCGGTGTTCGCTTTGAAAGTAAACTGATACAAAAAGAACACCCAATATTATTTCTACAATCTCAAACTCAATCTTGGCAATGAGAAAATATGTAATGGTAGACATAGATTTAAAAAGTCTAAAATTGACACTTTGTAATATTAAAAATTTCGAATGGTAAACGGATGTTTTGTGATGTTCTTACCGCAGACTTTTCAAAAAGATTATAGAATGACTTAATTTAAATAAAAAATAATGATATTAGCTATTTCATGTAATTAATACGTACTTCGATAGGACTACAAATGAAAGAACACGAATTATTCGATATTGTGTTCACATTTCTCAACATACGAGAACACAAAGTCTTTAAGTCGTAAATACTAACGATCCTTTATATTGCTGTGAGCATTGCGAAAGGAAAAAGTTTATCGCTCGTAAAAAGAGACCAAAGTTGGTTCAGTGATGATTACGACATCGAATGTCATCTTTGTCTGGAATGGTCTTCTAGTAAGTTGTTTTCGTGCGAGGAGACGTACAGATGTTCACCAATGAAGAAAGATATAACGTTTTAATACCCTAGGAATCATCTACGTCATCAATGCACTTGAAGTTATCTTTTCGAAACTCCTTACAGTAATGTTAATTTGGTTTACAGGATAACGTGACGTAACGAACAGATATATCTACAATTTTACCCTAGTAATTTCGTTGTTACAAGTAAACAAACAATATTTAGGGTCAAATAAGTTTTGCTTTGATTTAAAATATATTAGCCAATGGACTGGTGATATACGACGATAAATATCGGCTCATCGAACGCTGGTAACCTGAAGGATACGCAACATTTCTTTAAAGACAATAAGATGTTCACATAATAAAATAAATTTTTTAAATAAAATAAAAATCATTTAAAATAAAAAATTTTAAAAAATTCTTAACAACACAAGAACTTTACGTGAACTTTTTTGTTTCTGGGCCCCCGTCAACAAAATTGTTATCTCAAAATTGTATTCATACTGCATTCGTGAATTGGCAAATCAATGACTAACTCTCTGCTTCAAAGATAAACACCAGCAAGTTGAAATTTTCCATGTTAAAAAAAGTATCTCAACATTATCTTTCAGTAACAAACCAGCTTATTTGCAGAGTTCCTCAAGGTTCAATTTTAGACTCAATCCTCTCTTTATTGTGCGTAAACGATATGTCATTCACTAACCGTTCTTCATGGGCTTCTAATTTTCTTCATTCGTCTTTAGTGAAGCTTTATCCGTTTCGTATCCCGCGAATTAATCATTCATATCAAAACAGTTATTAACTCGATGAGTGGTCTCCATTGCTCTTCTGCACCATGAATTAATCTCCCAAGACGTAAATGGAAGAGCGTCGGATAAGAAAAAACAAGCAATCCGTATATCTTTGGAATAATGGGTCGATGCATTGGACGTTTTCTACCCTACAATGATGACGGCTATCACCGCTGTGAAGCAATTTCTGAGCGATCTTGGATATATATTGATATTATGGTTTTCACTTGATGTTCCAATGAACATATTCTGCGTTTGAAACACTTAAGTATAGTAATACAAATTAATCTCAGATAAGTATTTCCTATTGAGTCTAAAATTATTATATTTACTGTTTAAGTGGAGAAAACTTCATTGTCTTTGAACACATTTTCGTTAACATGGATTCGCTTCCATTAGTTCTAATGATATTCTCACAACATTGCTTGTTTATCATATTAAAAGTATGGTCAAAACTTAATGAAATTAGTCTTCATCTGGATCTACTTGAAAAAAAAAAGAGTATTTAAGTTCCTCTCCCAAATATCTCAATATAGGGAGGATATTACTCTAAATTTAAAACTTAAGCGGAACATTTATTTTGAATAACCAATTGCTATAATAGTTTAGGTTTAATTAAGTTTATGTATAGAGGCTTAAGATGTCTAGAGACGTAAATTTTACATAGACTTTCTTCATGATACATTATTATATATTTTGTTAAGTCATGAAAAATCTTACTTTGTTTTCATTTAAAAGAAAAAGTATTATTTTATTTTTAAAGAAATCTATCTATAGTAAACACCATTATCAATTTTTTTGGCTATTCACTGATCTCCCTCTGCCATCTTGGCCTATCCCATTTCCTGCTTTCGTCACCTTCAGAACCCTATCCTAAGAGACAGACTATTCCAACAAATTTTCGCTTTCTTCTCTTCTTTTCCTCTCGCCTGGTTACCAGCGACATAGTACCGTCTAGACTTTTTGGAGACGCATTTTGTCTCGCATTGTGTCTGTTATGACTCTTCACTCTTTATACCAGTAGTATTAATGTAGCTGTATTTTATCCTCTGTTTAGTACTTTTGGAATGAAATATTCTTTTCGTGAGAATTGAGGTGGATACCATCAATAGGCGTTCATCCAAAATAAATTATTAGTTAATATCGAAGCTAAATATCATTTCAGTATTTCAAATATGAAAACAAAAATTTAAAAATCTTTAAATTATGTCTTTTGTGAACGTATTGTGACTTTATAAAAGGTATTTGAATCTTAATATGAAGTAATTGTAAAATACTCTTTTAAAGAAAATCTTCTAAAAACTATTTTTTAAATACAAGTTCGTTTACAGAAAGGAAGATAGCTGCTATAATACGCATATTTTCAAATAGAAGTTTGAAAATGGATAATCACAAAATTAGGAATTAACTCAAAACCTCGACATCAATTTTACCATTGCAATAAAATAATAATTTTAATTCATAAGAATTGATAGAAACGTATGAGGAATTGAAAATATTAGAGTATTTGGTGAATATTAAAAATATCACCTGAAATATATTAAATTTTATGTTGAAACTTCTTCTTTTCTTAAAGTCATTGGTCACCTAAGGATCACGTAAAGTAACCCAATGCTCTTTTATTTATACTGTTTCTTGTTTTCTATCTCTTTCCTTTCCTTCCGCTAGCTATTCACTGTTTTTTCCTCCGTTCGTACATCCATACGTAGTTTCTTTCCTTCTCATTTTCCTGAAAACCTTTGACAATTTTCCTGAAAGCGATTTTATCTTTTATCAAGTCATTAGTTATTCCTAACTCCTGCATATCTCTCTCAATACCTTCGACCCACTGGTTTCCGTTTTGCTTTTAAAAGCACGATCAAAAACTCTTCTCGTCAGACTGCTATTATCCATTCTCCCAAAAAACTTTTCTTCTTTTCCCAATCGTTAAGGATAAGTATTCATCGTTTTCATGTAAGTCTCCATTGCTCCTATATCTAAATTCACTCTGTGGTTTTCCATGGATATAGGATTTTTCTGATCACCTTCCTTCATTTCTTCTTTTTCTCTTGATTTCATTAGAAATATGCATTATTTTCCTTGTGGTTTTTTCCGGTTTTATTACCGTTTTGTAAGGTTTGATTTTGGTCTTTTATATAGAAAGTAATATTTATTAAAAGTTTATTTTGAAACATAAACTACTATATCCTATCATTTCTGCTATATCCTATCAATCTCTTATTTCCATTTTACACTGTAGATTAATTTCATAATTTTCTTAAGTGTAACAATTTGTTTCCTGTGATCAATAGAAACGGCTATAACAGCCTAAATGTTTTTGAATTTGTCTGGAAGCTATCATGTTCGTCGCGTACCGCATCATCAACGATGACTCACACAAATTAACGAAATTATCATACATCATGCACTTGTACATGGTGCCGGCCTGCCAACAGTAATTGGCAATGTTCTCTATCTATTGAATGAGGCGATTATGAGAGCATCAGTTCACGTAAAGGAGCTAATTAAAGCTGTTCTCATATTGTGGGGTTTGGGTGAAGATAGAAGTCGTTGGTGCTGTGGTGATGTGAAGCCATGTGAATCTGTTGTGATGGCATGGATAATCGATAATCGTCTTTACAATGATAGTGGGGGTATGGATGGTGCTGGCGCATTGTACCCTTTCCAAGAAGGTTCTATGAGTTGAGAAAAGTTTTTTAATTTTTTTTGCAGAACTTACATCTACATAATCTATCAGTTTTTAACACTTTGTTAATTAGAACGGAAATGTATTAATTTTTGGCAGAGAAAAAAAATATATATATATATATATATATATATATATATATATATATATATATATATATATATATATATATATATATA